>LHUT01007912.1:0-10397 GCA_001412135.1 Silene latifolia subsp. alba | reverse complement strand
CTTCTGTTCATACTAGTCCATCCAAGATCGTCAAAAAGCTTCCAAATATGCACGGGAGATGGGAATTTCGCCTAATTATCTCATTTCCTATATGACATATAAAATGCATTAGGAAAGCAAAATAGGAAGGAATTGAATGATAAAATGGCCATGAAATGCTATATTAGTATGAAAAATAGGTACAATTAGGGGACTAAATGTGCGCAATTAAGAGTCATATCACCCCCCTTAAAATGAACTTCGTCCCGAAGTTCGCACATACACATTATAACAACATCTATAAACATCCACACAACTGAGCACCATCCAACTTATGATAACACAACTATCCATTTACGATTATTAACTACCCCAATCTTATCACATGATATCACAATAATAACTCAAAACATTTTTAGTATCACAATCCCATCACCATCCATAATGTTATGTTCCTGCATGTCATGATCTAACCCCTGCTGATCCAGTTTATTGGCATTAGGTAGTTGTTGATCGTCTTGTTGATTTTCTTGTTGAATAACCCTCAAATCAACAATCCCAAAACCATTTGATAAGGTCCTTTCATTCACATGAGGCAGATCAATACCTTCTTCCCCATTTCTCAACACATGCATGTGATTAGTGATAGGTTGGAAATGTGCACCCCCATTTACTTGTACCTCTATATCCTCATTTATTGCTACTTTCATATGGTTGTTATTATCATGAGTCAGATTGTCTTCGATAAGCAGATGCCCATTTCCAACCCAATCATTTTCATGTTCATCTGGAAAAATAGGAGTTACATCCTCGTGCATTGCATGCACATTTATATTCAGATCTTTCGGCATACGATCAGCTTCAACTTCCTGAATAAGGTCTCGTAGAGGCTCCAGGGGTGCATGCAACTCCAAATGTTGCTCATCCTAGTTCATAACACCATTTTGATCATTTTCTTGCGACCCATTCCCATTCTGCATGTGAGGATGCTCTTCTTCCCCATGATCGTCTTGCATGCATTTATTAAACACATTGATATTCTCATAAACAACTGGACTAGCAAAGGGAAGTGCAGTTATAGCAAACTCTATTCCTGGATGAACACAACCCCCATCAACTAATCCCAAATTAAAATCCATCATCCTTTCACTAAGACTATCAGCTGGAACTGTGCAACCTCGATGTTCCTCCAAACGTGCCTTAGAAGTTACATATTTAGTTGATGAAGGAAGAGCACAAAGGTTTTGGTTAAACATCGTGAACTGATAGCGAGTTTGAAAAACAACGAAGCCTCTATCAGCAGCCCTTTCCAGGGACAAGTTGATAATTGAGACAATGTCTTGAATTCTATTGACATATTGCGACACTTTATGCGCTATTCTTCTACACCTAGTACAATATTTAAAAACTTCTTCATATTTAAATTGAATCCATATCAACATATGGTCATTGCATGCCAGAAAAAAACCCGAATTCAGAGGCTTGCCCAGCCATACTGTTATTCTAAAACAGAGATAATCATTATCAGGAATGTTGTAAAATTCTTCTATAACTGAGTCATCCCAAAACAGTTGAGCTATAACTGTAGCCATGTTCATGTTTAAGAATTCAAAAGGCAGGCAACAGACGCAAACCCAAATCTTTGCTATTGGAAAACGAACAGTACGGGGAACCAATCCCGGCTGCCATTTGCTAAGAACCATTTGAGCTCCATCAATGACCAAAATGCTTCGTTCCAACACATCTTGAAGGTCATGCATGTCCAAGAAATGGATCACATAAATGTCACCCATACGTTTAACACTAACATGACCCCTAGTAGCCCAGTTCACCTCGATGATCCGATTAACATTATAAGCTTTCAGTAATCGGTAGTCCACTATATAACCTAGAAGGTAGTGAATCCAATAAGCCATAGAGTCCCCAATATCATCTGGATTGGGAGAGACCACACATCCACGTCTAGGAAATCTCCCTTCATTCAATAAACCCGGATTTTCCGTGGCTTTAGTTCTAAAGTTGATGTCATGAAAGATGTTTTCTAGAGTAGGGTTAACATCCTCCGTGTAAACGTTAAAGTTATTTTCTTTTTTTTGAAGTTTTTGTTGAAAGAAGATTTTTAGTAGAAGATTAAAAGAAGAAGTTTTTTAGGTGGAAGGAATAATAAAGGAAGGAAGAAGACAATTAGACAGAGAAAAAGTGTACTTTTAGTTTAAAGCAAATAGAGAAGCACAATCTAGGGAACTTAAAGAATGTTGTCCAGTAGAGAAAAGAGCAAAGAAATCATTGTTATTGGAAAGTATGAAAAGGATGTAGGAAATATTAAAGCAAAAGGAAAGGAGTAGTGCTACCTATGATTGAGACGCCAAATGTGTTGCAAAAAATTCAAAAATTCTCATTATACACGGACACTATCCGTCTATAGCTATAAACGAACACTATCCGTCTATAACTATAACTATAGACGCATAGTGTCCCTCTCATAAATGAAAGTGGGTAGTGCAACTAGATGGGAAATGGATACCCCACTTGCACTACCCACTTTAATTTGTGAGAGGGACACTATCCGTCTATAGTTATAAACAGATAGTGTCCGTTTATAATGAGACGGGCTGCAAAAAAATTACTCCTTACCTTTAAAATACACTTTTTAAACGGAGTTACTCTTTCATGGACGACAAAGATCACCTTTTTAAGGACTTTTTGTCACAATATTTCCATACCTTACCCTTTCTCTTAAAAACTAATTGTTCTAACTTCATTAATTTCGTTTTAATTTTTTGGGTTTTAAGTTAAATAGATGGAAATTAAATTAGGGTTGATAATATTGGGGTAATAAGGAATATAATTAGGGTGGTGTGGTGGTAGTGTGGTGGCTAAGGTAGTGAGGGATGGATGGGGCGGCGGTCAGGCAAGTCAGGGACGCGAGAACGGTGACGTGCAGAAAGCGAGCGTGGTGGCAGGGGGCAGGGGCGGACCTTGGTGGTGCGCTAATGAGAAGGAGTGGAATTGGGGTGGTCTGAGAGATGGGTCTACGTGGTAGTTTTCCCCGACGAGTCTGGCCGGCGAAGCACTGGGAAAGTTGGAGGAGTAAGTTAAAGGAATAAATTGGGTTCAGATCAAAATGGAAAGAATAGTGTTGAAATGGTAGGGGCAAAATGGTCATTTATCTTCATTATTGAGAAAATCATGTTCATGAATTAGTATAATAACCTTTTTTAAAATATACTTCCTTTGTCCCCGTCAATTGTTTGTCTATTCCATTTTAGGGTGTCTCAGTCAATTGTTTGTCTTTCTATATTAGGAATGACTTTGGTGGGCAATTGGATCCTCCACACTCAATTTGGTCCATTTGTCATCTAATAATTGGTTGATATATGACTAGTTTGTGCCATTTAATCTCTTCTTTTTTATGAATTTTGACAGGATTAGATACGATTACGTGCCATTTTGCTTACATTTTGTATCCCTTTTCCCTTTTCACTAGTTTTCGTTCTATCTTGTAGGAATTCGGCCGAGAATGAAGGATTGGAGGCAAGTCGAGGGACCATGAAGGCTAATTAGGATGGAGGAAGAAGGGAAAGAAGTTGAGATGTCCTTCTGAGCCGTCGTTCAGCAGACAACCCACCGGCTGGGAGAGCCCGAGTCTTTGAAAGGAGACTTTTGAAGAAATAAAGGCAAGTTCTCGGCGCCGGTCACCAACACGGTAGCCGACCTCTCGGATATGAGCATACGCACACCTCCAGACTTAGATAAAAATCATGAGAAGAGTACTCAGGGCCGACACTGTAATACTCCGTATTTTTAAGTCTAAGTCAAAGTCAAACTTGATGAAAGTATATTACGTTTTAGAATAAAATGTGAATTATGTAAATGGGTAATTATATTAACAGTATTAGCTATGGTCTTAAAAGAAGGAAAAAAATATATAATATGTATAGTGGGGCCGACGATCTTGGTAGTATCGAGTAAGGGATGTGAACTTGGTGTGGGTGTTATCTAACTTACCTTATGAGTTCATCCACTTAAGCAAGTATATAGATGGGCCCATATGAGTTCATTCACTTGAACAACGGCATGAATAAGGCCCCACCAAGTACGTCAGACACTTCATCGAGTTTACCATAGCAATGGGTATGTTTGAGTCGTCATTGTTTGAGGTTATGGATCGGGTTAGGGTGGTTAGCCTGGGCTGGCCCATGAGCATGTTGAGGAGGTGGCCTTTGGCTTGGTGGGCTTTGAGGAGGATATTATGGTGCGGGTGAAGTGGGTTGAGGTGCTGGATCTGGAGTTGGTATTGGGCTTTGGGAAGAAGAGAGTGTGGTGGAGGTGTGGGGAGTAAAGGTGGACATAGCTGATTGTTGAGTGGTTGGTTGAAATTTAGATTAGGTTTGGCGGGTTACTACATCACAAATATAGGGTGTTGCGCTGCTAGTATGATCGAGACGGCAAATGTGTTGCAAAAAATTACTCCCGTAATTTAATTTTTGCAGTACACATCTTAGTCGTTATGGTACTTTTTGCCTAAAATTTTCTATTTGTTACAGCTAATTAAAAAAACACTAAATTTAATTATCTCTACTACTAACCTTAATTCCTCTCAAAATTAACATATTTCTTAAATTATGAATAATAATTTGAGTTCAAAACAAGTATTTTGTTCGTTAGTTACTTTATTATAATTGAATTGATGTTTTTTCGTTCAATTTGTATAGTTTATTTTTAATTTAAGATTTGTAATTGTAACTAATATTGTTAATGGAGGGGGGATGGTGTATTATGGCGGTATGGTGGTGGCTGCTCGCCGACGAGGTGGTTGGCGGAGAATGGATGCGCGTGAGGGCGGCCGGTGTCTGGCGGCTGGAAGGGTGGTGGGCACTGGCAGGCTAATGGTAGAGGGGGAGGATCACGGGTGGTTGACTAGTTGTTGGTGTAGTATTGCCATTCGTTATTTTACTTTTTGTTTTCTTTATTGTGCATTACATTGGCTGTGAAATTTATTTACGTAGTACATCCTTTGACGGTGGTTGATTGTTGCCAACGACAGTGGTTGACGGTGTTAATGGATGAGAGAGGAAACTAGAGGTAAAAAAAAAGTAAAAAAGGAAAGATAGAGAAAATGAGAGGAAAAATGGGAGGGGTGTAATTGTTAATAGTGTATTGTAATGAGTAAAATGGGTACTGCGAAAATCAACACCCCTTTAAAATACACTTTTTAAAAATATACTCCCTTTGTCCCAGTCAATTGTTTGCCTTTCTATTTTAGAAATGGCTTTGATGAGCAATTGGATCCTCCACACTCAATTTGGTCCATTTGTCATCTAATAATTGATTGATATATGACTAGTTTGTGTCATTTCACCCCTTCTTTTTTTTATGCATTTTAACACGATTAGATACAATTACATGCGCTTTTGCTTACATTTTGTATCCCTTTTTCCGTTTCCACTAGTTCTCGTTCCATCTTGTAGGAATTCGGCCGAGAATGAAGGATTGGAGGCAAGTCGAGGGAGCATAGAGGCTAATAAGCATAGAGGAACGAGAGAAAGAAGCTGACATGTCCTTTTGGCCGGCCGGCCGGCGGCCGCCTGGGAGAGCCTGAGTCTTATGAAAGGAGAAATTTGGAGAAATAGAGGCAAGTCCTCGGTGCCGGTCATCAACATGACAGTCGACCTCCCGGATATGAGCACATGCACTCCTCCAGACTTAGGTGAAAATAATGAGAAGAGTACCCATAGCCGACACTGTAATACTCCGTATTTTTAAGTCAAAGTCAAAGTCAAACTTGGTCAAAGTATATTATGTTTTAGAATAAATGTGAATCATGCAAATGGGTAATTATATTAACAGTATTAGTTATGGTCTTAAAAGAAGAAAAAAAATATATTATGTAGAATGGGGGCCGGTGGCCTTTGTAGCATAGAGTAAGCGAGGTGGACTAGGTGTGGATCTTATCTAACTTACCTATTTTTATAATTATTATTCTAATATTCTAGAATCTTCTCTTGTCATTATAAATATCAAGCTTTATATTCCACCCATCACTTTATTCACATCATGAACTCAAACTTAAAAACTAAAGAGATAAAATGGAGACTTGTGAGACAACTTAAGACTATCTTCATCTTGCCCTAGATATTCCGCTTTAATCATTTGTTTACGTTTCTAATTTAACCCCTTGACCTTGACCATGACCGTTGACCCTTGACCCGTGCCCTTGACCTTGACCGCGACTGTCATTGACCACCCACAATGTCGTTGACCACCGTGGGGCTGTCGCGGGATTGGACCGTGAGGTTGGGGCGATTTTGTGGTGGATTTGCACCAGTTTCTCATCGTAATTCAAGTAGTATGCTTAGATTATAATTATATGTAATTTGTGAATAATTAGGAGAAGGATTTGTGGGCGGACCTAGTCTAACAACGAAGTCTAGTTTATAACATTAGTTATCATTTACACTTTATTTATACTTTCGTTGTTATATAATTAACTCAGTTATTGCAGTCTGGAACTTTTGTAAAAAGACAGTTTTAGGCAGTTTTACATTGTTTATCTTAAAGTACATTTGTATTGTTACCTTTGTTATTCATGACCTCTAGCAACTGTGATGGTAACACTTCTATTTACTTGGGAATGTCTTGTTAAAGGTTCCTAAGTAAATGAGGGTGTTACAGGCACCCCGGCAGCCAGTCACCCGACTGTGAAGACGTTTGAATATTTGGCATTGAAGACTTTTTGTGCTTGGCGCCGGTCACTGACCCGCCGGCCGGCCACCCAGTCGGGAGTACCTTATGTGGCTAAACTCGCCTTCTACCCTACTTAATACCTAATCCTAGGAATACTACAAATACTCCGTCATAAGTTGTGTTAGCACACAACCCTAGATTTATAAATTTCCTAGCTTTAAGTTTTAATTTTTTCTATAATCAAATACTAATCTTTTCTTAATTTAGCTTTAATTACTAATCAAATTAGCTTAGATCATCTACTCTAGTTTAATAATTTACATTAGTTATTTTGGGCTGTAATTGAAGAATCGAAGAAATTCTCCATCATTATTAATCCAAGCTTGCAACGTTCCTTATTGTTCGTATAATTTTTCTTCTATTTTCATTTCTTATCATTTGTTTAGATGTACTATCTTATTTAATTGTTTTGAGCTCTAGTAAACACGGTGTTGTTATCTTCATGTTGTTTTCTTCCATTGTTGATTTCTCTACCGTAGTTTACTCTAGGGTTTAGGGGGGATATTGGGTAAACTCGAGAGATGATTTTGTTAGTTAACACTTTAATTTGGGTGGTTAAAGAGGCATCTACAGAACCAGTAAAAGATAAATTCTCTCATAACAAATCAAACGTAGGATCCCCTCAAAATTTCATGAAAATAGCGATACGAGGACGAGTCTAATTGTCAGATCGTGTTTTGAGATCCATAGTTTACAAGAGGATTATTTTTCTTGGATGCTGATTTTCGCAGTACACATTTTACTCATCGTCGTACAGTATTGACGATTATACCTTTCTCATTTCACCCTTCATTTTCTCTCTCTAGTTTATCTCTAAGTATTTTCTCTGATTTTACACAAATAATTTGGTCTCTCTATACATTACGATGTACTACATCAAAACAAAAAAAAAGCAAATGGAAAACAAAACAAACGTACTGCAAATCTACTTTACATACTACTACATCTTAACCACCACCAATGTCAACCCACACTGGCAAGATTCACAGCCCTGTGAGATCCCTAAAAAATTCTTCTTTTTTAAAATAAATTGAATGGTAGGAGTCCCCAGTAGGTTTTATAAAAAAAAACATACAAAAATAAATTTAACGGAAAAGCCCCTTTTAATCCCTGGTATGGGGACTGATCCGTTACTCCGGNNCGCCCATCAAACTGACGGCCTCTACTATTTATTTATAATATTATATATTTGACGAAAATTAACGACAAAAAAAAGGTTATAAAACAAAAGCAATACAAATATTTACAAGGACAAATTAATAGGTTAGTTTATATACAATTATGCAAACAATATAATAAAAACAAAGAAAATAAATAAAAGAGCAAAGTAGAGAAAACTTATTTGAATTGATACCCTCAGGCCTATTTGGATTTTTTTTTTGAAAAAGCACCTCGAGGGTACACTAAATTAATAACCGATCAGCTAAAACAGCAGTGTTCGCGTTAGGAGGTAAAACATCCGACCACACACGTTCACCAACAACTCTAGGAAACAAATGAGCCAAAGCATGGGCAACGCTATTGGTAACTCGACGCGTATACACCCATGAAATAGACGTAAAATAACTAGCTAAAGACAAAATATCATTAATGACTAAATAGAAAACATTCCTTCCATGCTTCTTCCGGTTTAAGGCCTCGATAACTTGTGTACAATCGCTCTCGATGACCACCTTTTCATAACCCTTTCGCCTAGCCTCCTCGAGCCCTTCAAGCACAGCCATCGATTCAGCTACCCCAGGTTCCGACTCCTCCTTCCAAGCCCGAGCCAGCCCCCATAGCACCCGTCCCCCATCATCTGTGCAAACAGCCCCCACACCTACTCCTTCCCCGGCCTTGATCCCCGCATCAACATTCACCTTCACCCAACCTTGCGGAGCAGTAACCCACCTATCCTCCCTTGCACCCGTCACTATCAGGCCCCCCTGACCATCCTCCACTCCTCTGCCCAAGCTCCCTCCTTCAATCTTCGCAACCACATCCTGCACCCGTTTAATAATGCTAGCCGGGTTAGTCACCAACCCCTCAAAAACTACCTTATTTCGATGCTCCCATATGGCCCAACAACACACCATGAATCTACCATGTTCAATCACCCCAAGCTCCCTCCACTTCCCTTCGACCCAATCCCGCACCCTTCCTCCTTCGAGCTCACCCTCACTCCCCCACCCCATCCCTCCCCAAACCCTTTGTGCCACCCAACAATCCCGGATTAAGTGTAGACTCGACTCAAACTGAGAATGAAAAAAGGTACAAAAAGGGTACTCACCTCCAATGCGAGATGCAATATTCGCTTTCGTTGCCAAAGCCTCACAACACAGCTGCCAGAAGAAGAGCTTGATTCGAGGCCAAACCGGTACCTTCCAGAGACGATTCCATAGCCACTTTTCACGCTCCCAATCCGACGTTTCACCGATGTCAAAAGCTTCACCCGCAAGTCGATAATAAGCTGATTTCACTGAATAAATACCATCACGCTCCGCACACCAATACCAGTCATCCGGCGGGCGATTCGAGCTAAGCCTTATGCTGGCCACCCTATCACACTCAAAAGGCAAGAGAACACTCACGAGCTTCTCCCTATTCCACCCTTCTAACCCGTCATCAAGAGGTCCGCCGACTATGAATGAATTTCGACTTTGTCATAAATTAATGACTCTTATGTGCTTATGTATAAACTGGGATGATTTAATGTGTATGGTTTGATTTTGGAATAATATATTTGAGACGGAGTAAAATGGGTATAGAAGTTTTGGACGTGCTACTGGGTGAATGACGGTATTATATATGTGTATCTCGTGGTTTTCCGTCATTGTTTGCAGATGTCTCGTAATATTGTGTGTATCCCCCTCTGGAATATTTATGTATGTCGTCTATTTTTCGATTTGTGAATAAGAGTCGAGTATTTATACATGTATAAGACATGAATCTTTGTTGGACTTGACATCTCAAGAAGATACTAATATTTACGGTAAATAGGATTAGCAAAAGCCTGTCATACTTATATATCTTGATATGAAAGCAAGTGGCATAATTAATTAATCGGTTATTTAATGGGAATACTATGAACTATGAGTGCTCTTCTCAAAATACTATGACCTACTGATTGACTACGCTTATTATCTACTAATGACCCCCCTTTCATAGAACACACTTGGTCATTTTACCACCGGTTGAATCAGGTTAAAAGATATAAGGGTCCCACTTTTTTCCCTTTATAAGAACTTCATCCCCTTCCCTTTACTTTCCAAAGGCTCTCTCTACAATAATCACCATTAATCTTTCCTTCTCTTCTAAATTCCTTAATTCTAATTTCGTAGCTCTTTTTTTTTTTTTTTAATATCCCCTCCAAATTCCTTCTATAAGGGGTCATCTTCTACTGCTTCCACTTCCTCTAGTGCAATGCCCCCAAAGACAGTATTTTGCAATCAAAATTATAAGGCTGTTTTGAAAACGATTGGTAAAGGAAGAAATATTGGGAAGAATTTTTATGGCTGTCCTCTTTGGCCTATAAGTACATATATTTAACTTGCTTAATTTCTTAAGTGATTATAATCTGGGTTCTTATATGTTGATTTCATTTTCTCAAATGTGTAGAATGGATGTACTGATATTACCACAAATGTTGCACTATTGTTATCCCAACTACCATATAGCTTAAATGGACAACC
>LHUT01007908.1:0-10402 GCA_001412135.1 Silene latifolia subsp. alba | reverse complement strand
TCGCGTTAAAGCTCGCAAGCTTGATAACGAGCACAATTTTTTCAAGCTCGGGTAAACTCGAGATCGACTCGATCTAGAGTTTTACCTTGTGAGTACAAGCCGAGCAAGGCCAAGCTCGGGCTCGGTTCATTAACACCCCTACCGTCTACAATGAGCATTTGCCAACAATTTATAGTATATTTGTTGACTGAAAAAATGTTCTCGTATCAGTTGTTTGTGCTAATGTCACTAAGTAGAGTCAAGTGTACAATTTGTTAAGAATACAATAAGCCTCCTCTCAAAAGAGGGTATCCTAAAACATACGCTTCTTTTCCAAAATAAAGCCCATACCGAATTGTCAGACATCTGCAAATTGAATCGTTGCAAATTGTACACTTATTTGAAAATCACAAATTCTCATTAGACGGACACTATCCGTCTATACGTATAGACGGATACCACTTTCCCTCACAAAATACCCATTTGCCATAAAGTGGGAAGCATATGGGGGTACCCCACCTTGTCCCCCCTACCCATTTTATTAGAGATCTTTACCCATCTGCTCGCCCCACCCGTCTATACCAAGACCTATTGTTTGAAAATTATAATAAGAAATGGTGAAGAGGTTACAGTAGTAGACTAGTAGTAGTGCTACAAAAGTGGTATTGTTGTCTCTCCTCAACAGATCAACTTCGAACAAAGAGAGAAAAAGCAGGCAGAAAGCAATGAATAATGAGTGTTCATTGATTGGAGAGAATATAACCATGTGTATGTGCATTTATTCCTTGGATGAAAATCATAGGAATCTGCCAAAAATAAATTAGAAACTCACTAATGCTACATAAAACAGTACAGTATTAATTAGCAAGTCACTTAATGGTACCACTGCATGTGTCAGTATGACTAGTAGCAAAATTAAGGGGTTCCACTAAATATTGCTTCCAGTTAATCTGATCGGGTTTGCTGGGTCGGATCAGGTTTTTCCAATTCTAATTATGTGTTTTTTTTTTGGAAATGAGTGGCAAAGCCTTGAAAATTATCTATTAGCTATTACACTGGGAATAAACCTCAAAAATATCCATCCGAAGAATAGGGTGCAAATCGCTAAAAGGTACATCTAAATACACAAGAAGAGTATGTATTTGTAAGGGCACTTCTTATGACTTATGAGTGCGATGAGTTTCCAACTTTATAAGGATTTTGTAATCACAAATTCTCATTATAGACGGACACTATCCGACTATATTTATAGACGGATAGTGTCACTCTCACTAATTAAAGTGGGTAATGCAAGTGGGTGGGAAATGGATCCCCCATTTGCACTACCCACTTTAATTTGTAAGAGGGACACTATCCGTCTATAACTATAGTCGGATAGTGTCCGTCTATAATGAGACGCATTGTTTTGTAATACATGACTTCAATTTACGAATTCTCTTTAACAATGATGTAAGGTAACAGTCTATTCAAAAGTCAAACGCCAATGAATAAATAAATCGGTTTTCTAACGTATGCTTTAAAGACACACGTTAATAAGCTAATTAATATAAAAAAGATTGTTGAGAATATTTATCTCGTTATGGTAAATATGAGTTTGTACATCAATTTTTTATGATATAATATATTCTCAACAATTTTTTTAAAATTAACTTATTAATATGTACCCATAAAATACACATTAGAAAAATCGTAAATAAATAAATAAATTAAGTAAACAATTAACTGGAGGAATTGGAGAATTGCTGTATGTTAGTAGTGGACAAGTGAACGCAAAGGCCTAGACTTTGTGGCAAGTAGTCAAAAGTGTGAAACGAAGAAAAGACGTGAATAGTGAAATGGAGAACCTAATCCTTACCATTAAAGACCCATCATTTTAGGTATCTATCTACTTCTCTTTCAGTTTTGATATAACTAACTAACTTCAACCCAACCAATTTGCTCCACACTCCCTCTCAATCATTCTTCCAACACCATGCACCACGCACTTACTCACACCCTAATCCTTCTTTTACTTACTTGCTTGTGTTCATCAAACAACTACTAGTCTTTCACGAGACACTCTCATTAGTATATCGTGACTTCGTAAAAGCTATTTATTAGATTACAAATTTATCTATATTGGCCAAAAAGAAGAAATTATCCATATAGTTGTTACATCTTTTCTTGTTAACTTGATAATAACTACTCGTATCATATACATTATATTTCACTTAATATAAGGTAATATTGACAATTTCACGATAATATCGGGTAACGTCCTTCGATGATCTCTAGTCAAACAATTGGGAATGACCTTTTGGCCGATGGCTCCCTTAATTACTTGATAAACTTACAAATTGACGGATCGATCTTAACAGATCTGAGCGGGGTTCTGGAACACGGTAAAAAATAGTACAGAGAATATTTTTGTGCTAAAAATGTTACTTTTTTCATTGTATTTTTTCATAAATATTTTATTAAAATAAATAAATATTTCTTGATGGTAATATTAGCTACCCACCATTTATGGATTGTCTTCTAGACTTCTAGTTCACTTATAAATCACATCCTACATACCTACACATTGCTTTGATAATAAATAAGGAATAAAAATTTATACACACTACCAAATATATTAATAACATAAGGAATAAAAATAATTATACACTCTACGGAATATATATTTTTTTGAGTAAGTTGCAATATTGGTGAAATGTTGTGGTTGGAGTTAACCTAAGAAAGAATTAAATTTCACCAATATCGCAACTTACTAAAAAGTATTTTTTTTCATCCGAAACACAAGTGCGCTCATTTGAACCAAAAATAATGCTAGTAAATGAAAATAAACAAATGCTCCATCGACCCTCAGTCTCAATCATTTTTTTCACAAAGAATAAAAAACGTAAATAAGTAATCAGAATGTAGGGAGAGTATCAATGTAGGATAAATGATCAATGAATTAACAATTACTGGTATTTTGCTTCAAGTTACAATTGATGATTTCTACGTATCTAAACAATTCACATGTATAAAAAAATAGAAAAAAAATTAACCAAGCTAATTATAAAATAAATGGGATTAATTAACTAATCAATTAATTAATCCAAGAATAATCAATAATGGCAATCTACCAAAGAAGCCGCCGTGAAAACAAGCGTCTTATCATTCGAACCGAAAACAAAGTTTCGATGAAGATCTTCTTCAGGCGCCGGAAGATTTAAATCCAACGACAAAATATTCTTCGTCGCCACGGCTGCAACGGTCACCGTTGCGGAAGAGGCGGGTTTTATGGAGGGGATGGGGCGATGCCGCCTCATATGTCCCCCTAATGCTTGACCCGACGCAAACTCGGCCCCACATATCCCGCATTCATGCACCTTTACCTTGTTACTAATATTCGAACTAATAATATTAGTATTAATATTAGTATTTGGATTTGGATTTGAATTATTAGGGGTTTGTAACGTAAGACCGATGCCAAAATCGTGATTAATGGATCGATTTTGATTACAACCGTCGTAGTTTAAACCCGAGAAATTCAACGAGGACGATTTCTCAGCTACGAGTAATTTAGGCTTCTTGTGGCTCGCACGGTGTCCTCCTAATGCTTGGAAAGACGGAAATGATCTATTGCACGTTTTGCACTCATACGACGTCGGTCCATTATTATTGTTGCCCTTACTATTATTACCATTACTATTATTGTTACCTTGAGCTAGAAGGATTAGGCAATGAGCCATATCCTCCTCCTCCTCAGACGTGGCGGCCCATCCACCAGAACTATCAGAAGCACCGTCTTCTGTAGCGGCTGAGGTGGTTGACATGGTTAACGCTAAAGGAGAACAAGGCCTAGCTCGCTTTGTTCTCTTCCCCTTAAAAATCAACATATTATTTTTGACATTCTCTTGATCATCATCACTTGTACAAATATTATTATTATTACCTACCATGCTCCCACTTAGTATAATTAATTAATTAATCGAAAATGCCAAGACACGCAAAACGAGAGATAATTACCAGTAGAGAGAAAGGAAGGAAATAAATGTTTATGTTTATGTATGTGTTGTGAAGTGTTGTGGGTGAAGGAATATATAGGATAAAAATAGGAGAGAAAATAATAATAAAATAATGAGAAATGTAAGGTGAAGAGTTAAGAAAGTATAAAAATAGGAAGAAAGGCAAGCATATAGGAGGAATGTAAGAGAGAAGAGGCGAGGAATGTTAAAAAGATTCGGTAGGTTTTCAAGCAAACCTCGCTCATTACTTGTTATCAACGACTCTCCCCTCTGTATGTTTAGAGTGCAAGCCTGGAACCTCACACTTTTTCCGCTTCGATTACTATACTTTCGTACATACTCTTTAGTTTTTTAATCTCGGATTGATATTCGGAAATAGTCTTTTTGTATTGTTAATACAAATGTATAAGACTACATACAGTTGCTCATACTTAATTCCCTTACTAATAAGAGAATAAATAATACACCAAAAAATAAATAAAAACTCTATATATCACGCCTATTATACGAAATTTATACTAATTAAAACCATTATACAAGTAATATTATTAGAGAGTAATTTACTATGACAACTATGCAATTTCTAAAACAATAGTTTGGTTCGGGTTTAGTTTAGTTAATGTTTGAATTTGGGTTTCTGTCATATTCAAATGACTGGATTTAGAGTCGGCAAATTTGACCCAACTAGGCCGAAAAATGACCCAAAAGAACCCGAAAATTTAACAACCCGAAACTGACACCTGATACAACTCGATGATCAGTGACCCGAACCGAAACCGACTTGACCCGCCGGCCTGACTCTGTATGAACCTTATCCAATATTGACTCAATAAGATTGATGACTCGACAATTATTAAACTTAAAATTGATCAAAATGAAAGTTATTGAGAGTTTAGTTTGATACATTTGACTTAATAACAAAGTAAATGAACCAAAAATGATTGAAAACTAAACTTAATGATAATATATTGATCAAGTAGTGCGATAAAGTAATTAGACCCTTAGACTTGACCTGGTATGACCTAAACCCGATATAATTTGACCCGGCTTAATCCGACCCAAATTCGATCGGACTGATCCGATTGTCACCTCTAGCTGGATTCGAGTTGGTTATTAGTCTAGGACAGTTGGTGTCTTTACACTAAAGTGTAGTTATTTTGAGCAAAGTTTGTTAGTTAGACATTGCTTGAGGATGGTCATGCCACTACTCCACTCTTCCACTCCCTTGTCATAAAAATGTCAACTTCATTGCCACAAAGTATAGTTTACATAGCGTACCTAATTATAATGACACACTAACATACATTCTTTCACTCACCTGAAATAGTCATGACTCATGCATGCGCTTCCTATTCATAGCTAATTTGACTGTGGTAAAAGTTTTCCATATCATTGTTCTTTCCATAACTCCATAACGACTTTATTGCCTACTTATAGTAATAAGTTATAACGAATCTAGGCTAGTTTACTTGAACTTGTGGAAAAAAAAATTAGTTAAAGTTTCGAGTTTTGCTTATGAAATTACATATTTGCACCCGCTGATATTTTTTGCCCCTAACTATAAATCCTGACTCCAACGACACTTTCCATGCAACATGTTAATGTATGTAACAGACAGTTTATGCATAACTTCTAATTTTATCCTCCTCATTTGGCATCTCGATAACATGAAATTATTGTCGATACCAAATTTGGTTATTGATCACAAGAATGTACAAAGTCACGATAAATAATAAACTCATGATCTATGAATCATAATTTCATAAAGGTTGTTACAACATTATTTTTTGTTGCATGATTGTTTATAACATAATAAGTCACTTGCTATAAAGAAAAGCAAGTAACTAAAAGAGACTTAGTGATATTTATTCTATGTCAATAGAATATAATAAATCATGTACGTACCACATTATAACATACTCCCTCTGTCCCGGTTATTTGTTATCCTTTTCAATTTTTGGGTGTCTCAGTCATTTGTTGTCCTTTCTATTTTAAGAATGAATTTGATGAGTAATTTAATCATTCACACTCAATTTATTCCACTTGTCATCTACTAATTGGCCCTTTTCCTTTTCCTTCGTCTTTTTGCCAAAACCAAAGGACAACAAATGACCGGGACGGAGGGTGTATAANCTCAATTTATTCCACTTGTCATCTACTAATTGGCCCTTTTCCTTTTCCTTCGTCTTTGTGCCAAAACCAAAGGACAACAAATGACCGGGACGGAGGGAGTATAACAAATAATGTTATGCTTCAATTTTCATATATACCTCCTTTCATACCGGTTAATAGTTTACTCTTTTCTTTTTGTTTTTTTAGTCAATAGTTTATTACGTTTCTGTAATAATATTAAAAGCAAATCTCCCCTTTTTGTATCATTTTTGTGTATAAAGTATATGTAAACATTTTACTAAGACGGAAGAGTATATTCTGAGAAGAAATCAAATATATGTAGCGGCTAACATTAGTGTGCTTAAGCTTAGGATACAGTATGAAACAGCTCATGTGCCATTGACTTGCTCACTTTGATTATACAAACACCAAGAAAGACACCCTAATATTTAGGGTCACTTGCTCAATGTTCCACAACCCCAAAAATCGCGCCGGTTTTCTGATCAATTATTCTTTGCTAATTATCCAATAACTTTGATCACCAATCATTAAAAGTTGCTACCAATGTTTGCAATTTGGATTATCGGTGACTTCTTTAGTTCACTCTCTTTCTGTCACAATTTTTTTATAAGACGGTAAACTAAATTAGTGTAAGTTTAGCTTACACAAATTTTTGCGTACAATTAAAAGGTATGAGTTCTCGAAATGGGATTTATGATTCACATACCGTTAGTATTTGCAACTAATTACTACTCGTAGTAATTAATCAAGATTATCTCTATTTTCGATAAATTTTATCTTCACGATATTGTGCTCAGACAGCGGTGGAGCTAGGGGGAGGTCAGCGGGGACGCTCGCCCCCGCTGACAGATAGAAAATTTTCAAGTTTTTAGTTAAAATTTTCCATTTTTTCCGACCTCCTCTTAAACCATTACTTTCGCCCCCCGCTGGATTCAATTCCTGGCTCCGCCACCCTAAGTGAAGTAAGCTTTGACTAATTGAAAGATTGACTAGAATTGTCATTCATCGGTTGGACATAGGTAGTGATAGTTGAAAACATAAATTACAGAATAAGACGGTTTTACATCTTGAGACGATTCATTTTTATGAAAGCACTATACATTTACCAGGGGCGTCTCGAATAATTCGGAGGCCCCATGCAAAATGAAGAAAATAAATAAAAATGGTTATGGCAAGACTCGAACTCGGGTGACTTGGGCAATTGAAACATGTTTTCACCAATGTACTATCACACTTCTGTTAATATACATGGAGATTATTATGTATATATGACTAATGTTTTCATAATTTATACGAACACGAGGCCCAAAAATTTGGAGGCCCAGTTCGCGCGCTCATTCCGCACTTGGTCATAGCCGCCCCTGACATTTACTGCTACTAAATGAGGTATTTTTACAAAATGAAACTGTCTCACCATATAAAAGTGTCCCGTGCAATAATTAGTGTAATGTTTATGCTCAATGTTATTTTCCCAGAAACAACTATGTGGTTGACTTAGTTATGACAAAATGTTCCAACTTAATTGTTACTCTATGAAGTTGCTTACATAGTGTTTAAGCTAGTCTATGTCCTATGATTATGTCTGGCTCTATAGCGTCGGTGTTATCTTCACCAATGAGTGCCCAATAATTAAGGCCATTAAGATGTTATTTGTACATGATGATACAATTATGTCATAATTAATTATTGATAAATGAGTAGAAAATTCTCATCATAGGTGTCCCTATATTCTTGACGCATGTCCCTCTTCCTTCTCCAACAAACCATAACAATGTGAGCTAGTTCCATTTTTACATTCATCTACTTCCTCCGTTTTAATCAATAATTATCTAAAATTAAGTCTTTCCTCAAAAAAAAAAGAAAAAAGTAGTCAAAAACAATGGATAACTATTTATCATAGCATAGGGATAATAGTTGTTTTTAACCCGACTATCTCATAATATAGGAAAGTTCATTAAAAGTGTATGAGATAATTAAACAAATAATTGAGACGGATGAGAAAGTATTACTTCGTCATAGTTAACAAATCCCATATATAAAAATGAACGAAAAACGAGTAGGGAAAGTGGGTTGGCATGGAGTAAGGGGTTGTAGATTCTTAGAATAAGCAATGAATATTTATAAATAAAAACCAATTAAATTGATACAAAATCATATGATATTCTTCATTCATATATTATATCTACTTTTCCTTGAAGAAGAGTTATTAGTTAGTTAGGTTGTGAGAAGCAAGTAAGGCAAGCATTTTTAAGTGACTATGCAAAGCAAAGTAAAGAATCTCACTTTTAGCCCTAACTTTAGTCTGTGATTTTGATACATAATGACATCACTATATGATCATCAACTACTTAACAAATGTGTTAGATATGTAAAGTTGTTCATTATATATATGTTCGATCCGAGAATTATATAATGTGAATTCAAGATGGCTGTTAATTATTTCGTCGATTAGCTTTTTCAAAGGAACTTTATTATAAATACCTTGTTTTTTTTGGCGTTATATGAGAAGAGATTTGTTAAATGTAAAGAAAACATAAAATTGAAAAGAAGACTATGGTATTGTTTAGTTGGCACCGGGTTTTTAAATCCATGGGACTTGGGAGTATTCAATTCAATTTCCACACGAAATTCATGTGAATTTAGCAAATCTGCTTGGTTGTCTATACATATTCTAGAATGGCTCGCTAGTCGCTATAATCCCATCTACTTTAACTACCTATGCCATCTAGATGAATACCAAATGAGGCTTTAGGAGAAAGAAATAGAAGCCAAAAAATGTAAGTTTGAGGCCCATGCTATATGTAACAACACAAATAGAAGATGTTGATTGACACCTTCACATCCCTTTGTGATCATCAATGACCAAATTCTGTTGGTTGCCTCTCAACTTTGGCTTTTGGTGATTGCTTTCTCTTTTTGGCTTCTTTTTTTCAATTATATACACTTTTCTGTTATTATTATTTACTGTCACTTGCAAAAAGTTACTTATTCACAATGGTATAATTGCCTTTCATGTGAGTCTTGGCCGCGCCCATAAGAATGAATGAGAATGAGAAAGTCGACTCTATAAGCCCAAAGCGGTTTCATCTTAAAATTAATTGGAATGTCCACAATGGCATGTTTGGAACAAGATATTGGAATTGGACTCTGTAACAGAGATATATTAAACATTACAAAGTTAAAATTTGGAACTTTAAATTTCATATCGTTAATAATTTCAATTCCATTATTCTCCGTTCTCCTGTCACAGACTTATCAAATAGGTAGGGGGTGGCCGGTGGGCCACAGATGTTATCCACCCGAAACCGCCCGGCCCAATTATAATTCCATGTATTTCCCAATCATGATAAAACCAATCAAATTCATGTTTCCCTTACTATATGAAGTCTTGCAGGAAAAAGGTAATAGTAATGCTATAGAGCTACCAATAATTGAGTGTGAGTGTGTGACTACTAAAGTACTAATACAGAAAAATGGATATTCAGCTTCGACGCCTGAGACTCCAGTCTTTTACTTTCAGTTGCTTATGGATACTAAGGTTAATGCGGATAGTCTGAATGTCATTCTAGATGTCAATAGGAGAATCTGATATAGGACACTTCCTTTTTCGGATGTTCGATTTGGTGGGAAATGGGCCTGGGCCCTGGTGCATTTTGTTTGATAAATCTTTTGTTCTACTTTCCTAACCCAATTCCAGGGAGTAAGGAGTACATGTACATCAAAGAACGATAGGTAAATGATGACTGTTTTTTATAGTTGCATTCTAAAACAACTGTTTATCGTGCTAATATTGGATCGCTGCGATGTCATGAAAATTAACATGCCATATTTACAACGAACAGTTTTCTATGGTTTTCCTTTGCTGACGACTGCCTAAACACTTTGTTTCTGAATTCGCAGTCACGAACTCACGATGCATAGGCCTGGGTACCCAGTTACTAAGCAATATGACTCAGACACAAATTAAAGCTGAGATCTTTTGTTTTTCAGGTTTAGAGCTCCCTTCAGTCTTCACAAAACCTTATATGATGAGACTATTTACCTGTGGCACCATTATAGAGCTGGCAAAAGCTGACCCGACCCGATGAACCCGACTCAACCCACTTCAACTAATGACTAAAGAAAAGTCCACCCACTTCATCATTGGGCCAAAAATCGGGACCTTGCAAACCCAAACTTGGCATCAACAGCAACACGGCTAACACCAAAAAAAATCCAATGACAACATATTTTTGGTCTTTTTCGATTTTCCGACACAAATAAAATACTAGACTACTACTCCCTCCATTCAACTC
>LHUT01007904.1:0-10339 GCA_001412135.1 Silene latifolia subsp. alba | reverse complement strand
ATCATATGCACCTAGCATAATAAACTTTTACGTAAAATGATAGGATATCCTGGCTTAAGTATTTGTGAATGTATTTAGAGACAGACACAATATGGGAAAGGGTAAAACAGACATAATAGAGATTTAGGACATAATTCTATAGGACGTAAATGGGAACTATATATTTTTTCACCTCGATTACTTCTTCTGAGATTGAAATTGCTATTGCTTATATCTGTCAGAGGTGTGGCAATAAGACACCTATTTCCAAAACCTGTGTATGTCATCATAAGCACACGATAGAATATGAAAAGAGAAAAATATATGAGAATCATTAGAGATTTAGGTTAAAGGTCTTTGTTTAAAATAATATATAAGTTGGCAATTTGTTAAATACCTTCAGGGTTTTCAGAAATAATAGCTTTTTCTTTACTTCTACTTTTAGAACTACTATTGAGGTGTGTGTCCAAGATGCAATCGAGTTGTTGAGTTGGATATGTTGATGAACTATCTGCTCAGTAGTTAATATTATTACACAAAACATGGTTAGTCAATAGGCAAATGTCATATGCACCTATCTTTCATAAATTATCTTTATTTATATAGCTTATGATGATGCTACACTTTTTAAGATTCAGATATACAATAATAATTCTCATGCAAATTATATAGATAATATAGTCTTTCACCTCTCGAGTTCACTAAGTTTTGAATATGATTATGGCTACTATGTCTCAGGTAGGTTACCTATATCTGCTATAGGTGTAGAAAAACGACATATGGTTTGTTATCTGGATTACCTTGATTGTTCATAATATCGTATGTGATCTGAATTTTGATATCAGGATTATCTTGATTCGTTACTCCTTGAATGTCTTTTCTTTTCTTTTGACCGTGATCAGATGAAGGTGGATCCATAATGATAATTTGTGTCTAATTTTGTGCAGGCTAATGGAGTGACATAACGATTATATATGAGTGGCTGTTAGGTTTCAAATGTTTGTAGGAGTTTTTTTTTGGCGCAAAAAAAATTTAATGTTAAATTTTGGATGCAAAAGATAGGGCAGATGTTTAAGTGTCTTTTGGCGCACAACGATTAAAATTTTAAATTAGAAAATGAACAGATTTTTCTGTATATAAGGATATTACTTTCAAATTTAATTTTGGTTTTGGAGGGAAAATTAATGTTTTGAATTTCTGTATAAGTGTCTTTTGGAGCCAAACGATTAGCGTTTCAGATTAGGAAAACTATTAAGCTTTTATGAAAATGAGCAGATTATTTCCAATTTTAAATTCTGTTTTGGAGGGGAAAATATAATCCATTGTTTTGAATTTCGGTGTAAATGCCTTTGGGCGCCACATCCAAGGACACTTTGAAATAAGGCAATTGAGTTTTTATGGAAATGTTCTAAATTTGTGTCTAAGTGCGTTTTGGCGCAAAGCGTTTAAATTTTCACAATAGAAAATGAAGGTTTAATGTATAAGACGGCAATAATTCTAAATTGACAGTGACATTATGTTTTGGTGTATTTGGGGTATCTGGTAATCATATTTCGAACATAGGCCTTATACTTTTTTTGTGCAAATGAGCTAAGTATTTTCAAATGCTATATATTATATGGAGTAGTGACACAATGGACACATTTTTCTGAATGTGTCTCTAAGTGTATTTTGGCGCAAAGCATTTAAATTTTGACAATAGAAAATGAAGGTTTTATGTATATGAGCAGCTAATTCTAAATTGACAGTTACATAACGTTTTGGTGTATTTGGGGTATCTGGTAGTCATATTTTGAACATTGGCCTTATACTTTTTTTTTTTTGTGAAACAGGTTGAAAAAACTGCATAATAATTTCGTGAAACTACAAACAGAGGGAATTACACAAATGCATATGGTTATGAAGGTGAAAAAGGTCTCACTTTTTATCTTCATCTCTGACAACTCCTAGCATCCTTGAGACCCTCCTTTTAAGAAGAGGAGTATGATCTAGTACATCGATCAATTGACAATCAGTGTCACCAGCCTCATCCTCTTGAGGATATTATCTGAAAAAATACCAAAAAAAAAATCAAAAAATAGGATTTGGAGTCATAATACAATAAATAAATTTAAATATATATGTGAATAGGAGAAAAGAATACCATGTCCCCAATGTTAGTGCCATCTTCATTTTGGGTGATTGACTCCAGTTCTGCACTTGTGTGAGACTTTGGTACGTTTGTACGGTCCTAAGTAATAATACAAATCATGTTATAAATTTATACTTCTGTTGTTTTATGTAGCAAATTGATGTGTTCTAAAATTATTATAAATACCTGTAGTGCTTGATATTTCTCCTCCCAGTTCTTCATAACCTCCGGATCATCACTCATACTAATCACCGTGTAGCTTCGCGACTTTTGGTCAATGTTGTAATCTTGCTTAACACGAACCTTAAATACATACCTCTTACCAATAAAAATTGCTAAATCTTCAGGAATCTTTGTTTTTTCCTGGGCAGCCAGAAGTTCTAAAGGAGACACTTTGACTAATGTCTTGATGTGGTTTTCAAAGAGGGTGAATATTGCACAGTCATTCAAAAGGCCAACAACGTGATATATTACTTGGTACCTGCGCATGAAGGTATGAAAATCAGCTCTTATATTTGTTAATTTTATTCTGAAATATTTTAGAAGTATGTGTTTTTTGTTAATTGACAAATATATTACCTTGGAACATTAGTTTTCAATCCTTCTGTGCAACCTTCACAGTCTGCCTTCTTACAATACCAATGGTTAGCCACATGAAGTTGACACTTCGTTCTACATATCTTGCACGAATCATAGTACCATCCAATTATTGTATCAAGATCATCTATATTTGCAAGTGTCACATAATCACCAGCCTGTTTTTTTTCAAGAGGATTAACACAATAATTAAAACAATAATTATAGTAGTCGAAAATTGTATATTAATGATAACCATCTATGTGGAATATGTACCTTTTTGCATTTCTTGATTTCCTTGATGCTGACTATATTATCGCCCGAAAGAATGTATGTATCCTCATGAGTGATCCGAGTTATACGGGATGCCACTCGATCGTTACCCTCCATCAACCTATAAGATATATGTAGAACACTAAGTTTATTATGGAGGGAATAGAAAATGTAGTCAACATCAAGGAAAGAGAAAATCTTATATAGGGCAGAGAAAATGTATACAAATTTATCGACATCTCATTTTTCTTTAATGCATATGTCACGATATAAGATAATAAAGTTTATCTTAGCCGCATACCTTGATGTCTGCACCCTCACTTGTCTTGTGTGAAACATTAATATTTAGAATGCCTTAAATAATCGGTGAGGTCAGGTTCTTAATGTCTTAAATACCTTGGAAAAGTATCCGTTGTGCATACAGAATCACCATAATTGTTGGTTCACTTGATGGATTCTAGGTTGCAATATACTCGTCTATTTCCTTGGTATATTTCCCCCATAAAGAGCACGCGATTTGTTCACCCCTACAATTGTAATTAGTTTGTTCTAAGTCAGATAAAACATTTTGTTTACTCAGTAGGTAAATTATTTCTAAATGAGTTAGAGATAAGTTGTGAAACAGCTAGATTAAGAAAAATTAAGAAAAATAAAAGTTGTTACTCCAGATTCTCTAGTTTGATTGTCCTGAGTGGATGACCTCCGGTAGTTTGCTTCACTTCTCCTACTCCGACGAAATGACCAACAACATCTGAAATGGAAATACAATCATCTACTGTCATGCATTTATTTAATGTTTAAGAGTCGTACGTATATTGTGTGATTATTGAATCAAATGATGAGTAATAAGACGTTACCTATGAAATGCCTGTTTAAGGTTCATTCGCAACTATATCACCAAACTCATAGATGGAAAAAACCATACATAGGGATGGTAAGGTTTGATTGTAGTACTAAGGTACCAAATTCAAAGTGCAAACGGAATGGGTGAGGGGTTGTAATTTCTGATCCAGTGTTTGCAGATACGGTAAATCAACTTAACCTGTACGCGACACCTTCCACTATCCTTGGATCAAATTGATCAATTATCAATTTTCTGACTGAAGCTTGAATGATATTATTCTATAGGAAAATAGGAATGATAAATGTCATATACTCCCTCCATACCACACCAATGGCAGAAAATTTCCTGTGTTACGTAAACACCACCTCATATTAATGATGTGGTGTTACCCACCAATAGAATTTAATTAAATTGACATGTAAAAATAGTGAAATAGTCTTGCAGATATTTTCCAAACTATTGAGATTCCCGTATGATCCTCAAATATCTCCCATGATTATTAGTGGTTTTTCCAAAATTTACCGCCAAAGCGAACTAAAAGTATGATAATCTACCGCCAAATTGCCTTTATAATATTCCAAGTTGACTAAAAGTGTATTCATATTGCCGCCAAATTGTCTATACCCTATATTATATTGCTTCCCATTTGTTAATCAACCGTATTGCAAGTGATTAACAAGCATTAAACTACCATTGAAGTGAATTGTTCTATTATAGTGTGATCTTCATACTTTGCAGTCATACTTAATACTGTGAAACATGAATCAAATTTGAACGATGACCGTCAATTTTGCGAACATGAACAAGGTACGACTGTTATTTTACAACGAAGTAGGGACGATGTGATTAGGATTGGTACCTCTGTTAGTAGTGAAGAAGAAGCATATACATTTTACAATAAATATGCAATTGAGAGGGGTTTTAGCATCCGTAAGCATGTTTTCCGTCGTAACAAAGAAGGAAAAATCACTACACGCACATTTGTATGTTCAAATGAAGGAGTATCAAATGCAGAATCTGAAAATCGTTTGGATACTCGGACAACGTGTGAAGCGTTCATTAGGTTTAAAGAAGAGGGTGGTATATGGTCTGTTGTTGCCTTTTATGATGAACATAACCATGAAATGGCAGCAGACGACGAAAAACACTTATTACGGTCGGGTAGAAAAATTGAACCTGCTGATGCATCCGTTATATCATCGATGGTTGACGCAGGTTTCAGACCCGCTCAAACATTTGCATACTTAGCAAGTGAAAAAGGTGGAGAAACGAAAGTCCTGTTTACATTAGAAGATCTAAATAATCATATCCGCACGAAAAAAAAGGTCCAGTTAGAAGCGGGAGACGCCCAAAGTCCGGTAAATCATTTTTGCATAGAACAACAAAATGATCCCTTGTTTTTCTACACAGTACAATTTGATGAGGACAGCCACATGACTAATTTCTTTTGGCGTGACGGGAAATCATTAATAGACAATGAGTGCTTCGGGGATGTGATCATTTTTGACACTACGTTCCGAACTAATAAATATGGTATGATTTGTGCCCCATTCACTGGAATTAACCACCATAAGAAAAATGTTGTGTTTGGATGTGCTTTTTTATTTGATGAAACTATTGAGACGTTTGTTTGGTTGTTCAAAAACTTCTTACAAGCAATGGGTAATAGACATCCGACAACTATTTTCACTGACCAAAGCCAAGCTATGGCAAATGCTATCAAAGAGGTATTTCCAGATACTAGACACCGTTTATGTTTTTGGCATTTATCTCAAAATGCTGGAAAACATCTAAGTCATCAATTATCAGTTTCTGGATTTAAGGACATTTTTAATAAGTTTGTCTATGGTTGTGGTTCTGAACTTGAGTTTGAGGAAACTTGGTCAAAAATGATAGCTGATTACGATCTCACAAATCATAAGTGCTTGGCACGTTTATATGAGCGTCGGAGTAAATGGTGCCTAGCATTTAGTCAAGATATATTTTTTGCTGGGGTAAGATCCACGCAAAGGAGCGAGAGTACAAATAGTGTAATTCGCAAGATATCTTGTAAGACCATGCCATTAAGTTGCCTTGTTCATCATGTACAAAAGGTGGCTGAGCGATGGCGCTCCAAAGAGAGAAAGTTAGACTCTCGTTGCAGGATGGGAAAGCCAAATTATGCTGCTCGAGATAGTGGAATTTTGAGACAGGCTGCTGAGGTTTATACTCTTACTATTTTTGATGAATTTAAGAAAGAGTTTTATGATACATTGCACTTGATCGTAAAAGGTTATGCCAACGATGATAATCATTTTTTTCATGTCATACAACAAGAGACAAAAACAGTGGAATTTGTCGTGATGAAGTTTGCTCCATTGAGTGGTTCTGTGACATGTACATGTAAGAAATTTGAATCAAAGGGTTTGTTATGTTGTCACGCCTTGAAAGTTCTAAATCTACATGGAATGAGTTTGATTCCATCTGATTACATACTGAAGAGATGGACCAAAGATGTGAAAAAAGGAGCAAGAATAGTCGAATGCGCTAGCTTGAATGATGGAACATCGAAACATTCTGTGACACTCACGAGAAGTTACTTAATGCAGAAAGCTTATATGGCCATAAACCAAAGTGTGCTAGATTTCAATGGGGTTAAGATTGCAGAGAAGTATTTATCAACTTGGTTAAAAGAGATAGAAAACCATGTTGCAAATATTAATCTGTCTAGTGATAGTAGTTCTTCGCAATCAGACGATGATGGTACTGGTGAAGTCGAGACGAACATAAATCAGGTTTTACAAGTGAAAAATCCCACAAAGAGAAGACCATTGGGGAAATCTAATGCAAGATTGAAAGGAGCCCTTGAGAAGAGAAAAAAATCGACAAGTAAAGGACACACTCGTAAGTATATCAACGATAACCCTTGCACTTTTGCCCAAGTTGTCATCTTTATATACTGATTGTCATCTCTTATAGAACTTTCTGGTATGTAATGTATTTTGTTTGTTTTATTGCTATCTTATCTTGCAGATGACAATTGAGAGCTTTTGATCGATGAAAAAAAGACGAAAGCAACTGGATTATATTGTGGCAACTGTGCACTTAGTGTTCCACTCCGAATTAGAATTCTATTATTAGTTACCTTAGTAGAATTTTAGTCGATTTATTTAGTTTTCAGTAGTCAATTTAGAAGGACATATTCCTTTTTTTTTTTTTTTAAGCATTTGTGTGTTCTTCATAATTCCAACTTTATATTGACTATCATGTGATTTTTTAATTCATACTCTGCTTAGCATATGTAGCAAGGTAGTATTGCACTTAAAAAGCAAGCAACACTTACAGAGTTACATGTATTATTTTCATATACTTGTGCAGGGACAAATTTGCAATTTAATTAGTTTTAGGCCAATTTCCAAAAGTATAATCGGCTAATTAAGAGTTAGTGGGGACAAAGAATCTTTGCGGTTAAATAATATCTTCAAGGATTATTAATTGATTCTCTTATTATATTTGACATGGCAGTTTAATCACATCTTATTAGTGGGTAACACCACATCATTAATATGACGTGGTGTTTACGTAACACAGGAAATTTCCTTCACCAATGGTAACATTGACTTTTTCACACTTGTCGAGACACGTTTTGCAACNNATAAATTAAGAATAATATCGAAGATTCCCTATGACCATGAATAGTGGCAAAACAGCCAATGTTACCATTGGTCTGGTATGGAGTGAGTAATATATAATTAATATAATATAATAAGATAAAAATAAATTATAATTTAAATTTTTAAAAAATTACCTCTGTATCCAGTAAAAGCATTTCGATACTTCCATGTTGGTTAGGGGCACGAAAGTCGGGACGGTACCATTTCCGCACAACGCTAGCATGCAGAGATTGGTTCCTTGTTTTTTCTTTCAATTGGGTTATTGTGGATGACACAAATGTGTTTTTTCGGGTCATGCATGCCACTTGAGAGTTCTTTTGAGCCATTTTTTGCGAGTAGAGATGGTGAGTTTTTGTTTTCTGTGTTTTTTTTCTATGATTGCTTAGTAGTGTTTGAAAGATGTTTATTTATGATACGTTCTATTTATATGCGTTTTTAAAAATATTTACCACTATAAAATATATTCAAATATCGTTTATTTTGTGAAATTGTAGTTGTAATTATATGTATATGATTTGATTAATAGAAATCTTTCTAATAGAATATCCTATTATCATAGGAGTTATCAATTGTATGTTACTTATTGGTATTTAATTTTAGTAATAATATATTTAATATTACTCATCAATTTTTATGTCAATCTTTGACCAATTCCGTTTTCATATAGTCAACATTTTGATTTCAATTTTGATCCCTTTTGTGACGTTGCAGGTCTATTTTGGAGAGGAAAATTATCTTTGGAAGGAATCTTTTGTGATTGTTATCCCTAGCAATCACAATAATTACGTAGAGAGCAGTTATGTCATCTCAAAAGGAAAGTTTGGTGTGATTAATTTTATTATTATACTAAGTTATTGTTATAATTATAGATAGTTCAATATTTTGTGGAATAAAATATATTACAATATTTTATAAAGCAGTTGTTTCATGCAGTTATTTTATGCAATATTTTCTAATATTTTTTCGAATTAAAATATGTGAAGTATATCGTTCTGATTTTTTGCAATATTTTATTTTATGCAATATTTTCTAATATTTTTTCGAATTAAATATATGTGAAGTATACCATTTCTATTTTTTGCAATATTCCGTGTAAAAAAAATATATTACTTGTTATGTAATTTTAGAGAGTTTTTTCTGTGATTAACTCTTATCATATCTTTTTAATTTTAATTTGGAAAGATTTTATCTATAGTTAATCATAATAGTATATATTTTTTAGTGTTAAGATTATGCATAATTAGTGGCACGATATTAGGAAAGAAATAATAATAATACGGGAGATTGTACTTCAAAAAAAGGAAAGAAATAGGAGAGGATTGTAATTAGTGGCAGAACGTTTTTATTCTTTGAGGTTGTTCTCTATTATATCGACAAGTCAGCCTTATTGTAATGTGGTGATGCCATGTCATCTTGGATGTTGTAGGATTAATATATAATATGATTAGTATGTGTAATATGTGTAATATGGGTAGTTATTGGGTAATAATAAGGGATTTTATATTGTATAATAATGTAGGATGTGTTGTGATGGTATTATGTGAGTTGTTTAGGATGAGACAGTTTTATGAGACAGAATCAGGTCGGATTCAAGTGGCGTGTCAAGATTGCTAAAAGGTAGGTTAATCCTACTCGGTTTCAATAATGTGTGTATTGCTTGTGTTATTGTTAATGTTGTAATTAGTCTCACATGATTAGAGCATTTTCATTATAACATGTTTAGTAGTTAATAGTATTGCTAAGGAGGTAATTATATTGTCAGAAATGCATTATAACATGATGTTGGTCTATGATGACTTGAGGAGTCATAATCATTTGAGAAATGGGTATTAGGGCATGTGTGGAAGGTGAACTTCATAGTTAGTCTTATGTGATATGTTGTGTTGCATATTATGCCTTGAATATTGTCGTACTTGTTGAGGCTGTGGTAATTGTTGAGGAGGCGTAAGACGATTGGGAGACCATCTAACGCTTGAGTCGCCTCTTGTAGCTTCCCACACCAAGAGGTATGTGCCCATTCTGACTTGATTACGGAGGGACTGGTGTGGTTGATGCATGACGTCTGGCAGGTGATCTGGTTGGCTTCCGGACCCGGTACCACGGACGTGTTCTGAGTACCTATTTAAAAGATGTGGTGTCGTGGGCGTGTCCGTGGTATCAGTGTGGTTATGGGTACGTCTAGGCATCTCCCATTACCGGTGTGGTGATTGTATAATCGTGCCCCGTTCATTTCAGTAACTTATTGCATTCTTACATATTGCATCGTGTCTTATGCTTATTTATTTAAAATGACTTGTTTGGGTTGTGTGTACATTGTCACCTATTTCCAGGGTGGCCTATGTCGATCCATATGGTATTTTCAATCATATGGGGAGCAGTCATTTATAAGTTGTGTTTGGTGTCACGCGGGAGACGGGACGAGCTTTGGACTTGGAAGCGAGTGTCACTTCATTAGAAGAGTAAAGTAGTCATAAGTTGTATTATTTCTTTTATTCATTGATTCACTATGGTTATGTAATCCACTAAAAAATTTATTTATATTAAATATTTCTCAATTGCGACTCTGATTCACCGCCTTAGAAAACCGAGATGGTAACATCCTCTCATTACTTTGGCTGGGTAAGAAGGGGGTGTTACTGTAACACCCCCATCTACCAAAGTGCCTTACCAAGGCCTACCTTAGCCAATATAAGTGCTACCATCTCGGTTGCCAGTGGTAGAGTATATCAAATAGACCATAAAAGAACGTTAAATTAAAGTAAGTGAATGTTTAGTCGGATACAAACTACAATACCAAAACTGAAATACAAATCCAATAAAAAGAAGTGATCGTCTAATATGGACACAACGAAAGCTAGCTAGCACTACGCCAAATCTGGCAAT
>LHUT01007902.1:0-10409 GCA_001412135.1 Silene latifolia subsp. alba | reverse complement strand
GTTTTTTTTTTTTCAAAATTTGGAATGCGAAAGTTAGTTATTGAATAAAAATGAAAATATAAGGGGGAGTGTGAGGGAGGGGCAAAATTGGAAGTTCATTAAAATTGTCGACGATATTTAGTAATTTGTCGACGACCTTTAGCAGCCAGGGTAATTTATGGTCTGAAATGAGAATTTGGGCCTTGCTACTTGGCCTACTCCAAAGTTCAAATTGGAAGACGCTCATAAACCCCTCCAACCCACTGGCGCCACAAATTCAAATTTAAACCGGCAAAACTCCCCCCTCCTCCAATCCTCCCTTCTTCACCCTCCCACCATCCTCAACAAACCACTAGTCCACCACAAAATGCAATACACTTACGCCACCGACTCGCAACCGAACCACCACCACACACTCCCCTTCCAACCCCAACCATGCTCTTCCAACCACCGCGCCAACCTCTCACTCCAAACCGAAGGCGGCGGAACAATTTGCCTTCCGTGTCTCTCCACCTTACTCTCAAACCCTAATTCCCCAACATTCCACGTCTCCTACGCGTTATCTCAGCTCGTTATCGCCGTCTCTCAGCCGTGTTTCCTTTCTCCTCTCCTCAATTTCCACGCTCACCTCGTAATCTCTCCGCTGGTATTGTCGCTATCTTCGTTTCCTGATGATCAGATTGCTCGTCAGGTTGTTGATGTTGTTGCTGAAATTTCAAGAGCTGGCGGTGTTGAGATTGCTGGAGAATTTGTTGCGAGGATTGCTGATTGTCTTTGCTCTTGTTCGCTGGTTTGGAGTCGCCGGCAATTTTACTCGGTAGTATTCTTTAATCGCTTTCTTTGATCATTTAAAATTATCATTTAAATCTGTTAATTTCTATTTGAATGCTGTTTTCGTTAAGATTTACAAGTAATCCGAAGCATTTTGATCATTGTGTTGGATTATTGTGATTAATCAGTGATTATATGAGAATTTTTGGAAATTTCTACTTGAATGCTGTTTACTGTGATCTTTAGGCGTAATTTGGAGCGTTTTGATCATTATGTTATATTACTGTGATTATTCAGTTGATTTATATGAGAATTTTTCGGAAATTTATGATTATCGGAAATTATTGTTTTGATTAGTTAATTATAATTTGAATGATGTTTTTATTGATTTTTACATTCTAATTGTAATTCGAAGGGTTTTGATCATTGTGTTCGATTATTGTGATTAAACTGTTGATTAACGCAGTAATTTGGAACTTTTGATTGTTGTGTTGAATTATAGCGATTGATCAGTTGATTATATGTCCCGAATTTTTTACGGAGTATTTGATTGCTGTTTCGTTGTGATTAATCAGTTGGTTATATGAGAATTTCCGGAAATTTGTATTTGAATGCTGGTTTTTGTTACGCTTTAGGCAGCAAATTGGACCGTTTTGGTCATTATGTTGGAATGTTGGATTACTGTGATTATCAGTTGATTATATGAGAATTATCAGAATTTTCTGCAATTTTTTTCTGAATGCTGTTTTTGTTAAGCGTTATGCAGTAATTTTAAGCATTTAGATCATATATTACATTATTGTGAATTATGATTAGTCAGTTGATTATAGTGAGATTTTCGCAAATTTTCTTATAATTTTACACTTACGCAATTTGTGTAGAGTTGGGAATATAATCACTCTATCTAATGTCCTGAAGTTTGAGTAAAATTTGATTAGGCTGAAATTTTCTATGACAACTTTTAGGTCATTAAAGTCGAAAATAACTCAAAACTCATGTCATCAAAGTGGAATTAGTGAAGCCTCACGACAATGCTGCAAATTTGTTTACGTGAAGCTGGGTAGTAGTGTTGTTGCTTTTGGCTGTATGATAATTTAACACAATAGATAACATCATTGGGTTTCTGTAATAACATTCTTCTAATACTTTCTAGCTACATTGCCTTGGGGTGCTTTTGACTTGTGAGACGGATACTTACGCTTGCATCAAAGATAAAGCTGCCTTAATTCACAACCTTGCGAGGGGTCTACAGCTGCCAAGGTATCAACTTAAGCAGCGACGTTCTTGAGCACATGATATATTTTGTCAGCGTGTTTATAACCTTTTCTACTCGAATGCAGCGAAGAAATTCAAGGGGAGATCATGTTTGTCTTGTATAGGATATGTATACTCCAGTATTCTAGTAAAGACGAGGAAGGTTCTGATGTACTACATGAGCATTGTCCCATGATCCTGCAATTGTCACTGAGTGCACTCTTGAAGACTCAAAGAGATGATATTCGATCAAACTGTTTAGGTTTGCCCTTATTCCCTGACTAAACCTTTGCATTAGGTACAGTAGGCCGGAATTAAATGCTGATAAGATTAGAGGAACTTCTGCTTTAGCTCTTTTTTAAGAATAATCCGATACATGATTCTAGATTGAGGCTTATGTTTTAGATTGTTTTGTATCCATTGTGTTCCATCTAACTTTTGGATGAACTTGTTGAATGAAGCTTAATGTCAACCTAAACGATCTCCAGCAGTTAAAAACATTAGGACTGGTATAGAAATTTCTCTTGAAGTAGTATGGAAAGCGCTGACTTGGATCAGCAACCATATACTATTGCTTGGCTATGGTTCTGATACTGGCAACATTAACTATCTTTTGAACTTACCTTAAAATAGAAGACCTCAGGCGCGCTTAAGCACAACTGTTCAGTTCAAGGGCTCTTTTAATCGTGAAATAAGTCGTTTGATGCAATTTTCATCACGAGTCATCTAGAAATAGCCTTTGAGTGCTGTAACAACAACACATCAGTAAGACGACATACATCCCACCCCTTTTATCCCGCCATTTGCAAGAGCTCTGTGGTGGTTGTATGCTCTTCCTTCACATGTTCCCTCTCTTTCAAATCTAATAGGCTATGGTTGCAAAGTTTTATTTGAATATACGAATGTAATAGTAAATGCATTGCCTATGCATAAGGTGTGTGTGCCTTTACCTCATGTTTTGTCACCAAAGGCCCTCGTCACCTAGTGCCTCTCACACCTAAATTAATGTTTAGACTAATCTTCGATTGGTTGTATTGCGTGTTGTTTAATGAACTACGAGCTGTTCCTAGATTCATTAGTTAAAAAATTGGTCATATACATCACCTAAATATGGCCTGACATTAGCGTCTTGAAGGTTGAAGCAAGTTGACCTCACATGGAAAAGAAGCACCACCAGAAGCTTTGTCTGCCTTTGTATTCAGTCATTTTAAGGTCATAAATTTGTTTGTGTAGCCCTTCTGAAGGTGCTGAGTCAAAGGGGATTCCTTTCGGATGCCTTCTCAACTGACTTCAACATGATGGATACCTGTGAAGCTGATAATTACGGGCAAAACTCTGAGGGCGAAACACATGTTCTAAGCAAATTGTTTGCCGAGTCTATAAAATCACCATTGCTATCTCCAGATAACGAGGTTCAAATCTCGGCACTAGACTTCATCTTTCAATGTCTGTCACGTGGAGATTGCTCATCCAAACAGATCCAAATCTTGGTGGAAGAAAATGTTGCAGATTATGTATTTGAGATTCTAAGGTTATCAGGTATGTATGCTCTCTTGGCATTTACATTGGCAGCTCACTTCAAACTATAAAGAATACGATTTTCTGAATAAAGAAAACACAGATACAACAGCAACAAAGACATCATTACCCCATTGCCTCAAGGATTTTGACAAATATTGCAGACTTTGTATTTGAAGTCCTGTATTATTACAGGCAAAATTTCGATTACAGGATGTATTTTTTAAGCTACATTACTGTATATCTAAGATGTGATTATGCTTTGCACAGAACGGAAGGACCAAGTTATTAGCTCGTGTCTTCAAGTTCTTGATCTTCTATCAACAGCTGACCAAACCTTCAAGCAGAGGCTTGCCATTGGCTTCACAACTTTAGTCTCTGTTCTGCCTCAGGTAACTGAAGTACGGTGTCATCCTGTTCAACCTCAGATGCTAAAGCTTGTATTGGATGGTATCTCAAGTTTTCCAGGAGTGGTATCCACAAAAATTATTGAAGAAATAAGCAGTGCCTTAGGGTTAATGCTTAAACGTTATTCAACAGGAGAATTGGGTATGCTCTCGGAAACATTCATTCTAGTCTGCTCAATCTTTGTTACCCTCATGAAATCTCCTTCTGCTAGTAGAGTATCAGCACTTTTATCTGCAATACAAGATGCATCAAAACATACAATTTTGACCTCTATGAGTATGTATGAGCAAGAACCCACCTTACTTCTGCATTCTTTATCTCTATTAAAGGAGGCATGTTCTTTCATTAAGGAAGACAGCTTAGTAAATGGCAATACCGAGATTCAATCGAGGGATTTTGTCATGGAAATTTGTCAAGAGCACATATTACCATGGTTTATTACAGCCCTCAATGGAATGGAAGAGGAAAGTATTTTGGGGGTATTTGAGACTTTACATTTCATACTAACACAGAATCATGATCATCAAGTCTCAAAACTTATACACACCATGCTTTCAAACTCTTGGTTCAGCCTGTCTTTTGGATGTTTGGGTTTGTACCCAACAGAGAAGATGAAACTAAGAGTGTATCTTATGTTTAGTGCACTTGTTGTTAATCTTCTTGGAGATGATTGCGGTGAATCCATCCGATCTGTTGTATCTGTTCTGCCACCTGACCCTGTTGATTTGCTGTTTCTTCTCGGTCAGAAAAGCAACAATAACTTAGAACTATCATCCTGCCAGACTGCAGTATTGCAGATATTATATATCAGCTCTTTATATGATGAAATGCAAGTATCTGACTTTGCTTCACCAGTTTCTTCCAAATTTTGTATGAGATGGTCTCACATGTGAGACGGTCTCATACAAAACTCACGGTCATTTTCTGTGTTATTATTCTGTATCTCCTCTTAACATTCTTATTTTTTTATCATCTTTCAGGCTAGCTGACATAAAATTAGTTTTAACGTCTCTGGAGCAATATATGCTTTCCAACAGCAACCACTTGCTCTTCAAAGCCACCGACTCAATTGTCATAGTCCAACTTTTGACCCTCTATGGTCTATGCAGAAGTACGGCCAAATCAAACTACCTGATTAGTTACAGTCCAGCTGCAGAACAGATTTTCTTCCAGTTATTGATAGAGCGGGACTGGGATTTATCATCATTTAATATCCACCCGTCTTCTCTAAAATGGTTGTTTCAACAAGAGAAAATCAGCAAAACACTTGGTCGGAAAATTCTTAAGTTCTGTCAAAAAACTTGTTCAACAGGAAACCAGATAAACTGTGAGATCTCAAATTTACAGGATATTTTCCATTTGCTTGCCGTAGGAGACAACATTTTGCCGAAATTGTTGGTATTAATGATGACACAGGTTGTAGGGGAAGAAATGGTGATGAATGATGTAATCTCATTACTGCATTTCCTGTCATCAATCATCATCACCTTCCCACATGCATCGGATCAGTTGTGCATGCATGGGATGGGGAATGCAGTCCAGAATCTTTGTTCGTATATGTTGCATCCTTCCAATATGGAGAACTACATGGTCATTTTACACTTCATTTTTATCATTCTAAGCTCAGTGAATTCTCAGACACTTGTTGATGATGACGCTTGGCTGAAAGCTGTTATGAAGGTATGAGACGGTCTCATGTATGAGTCTAACTATTGACTGTAAAACATTGATACTCTCTTATAACAGCAGCTTTACTTCATGTTTTTGCTTGTCTTTTCTGGGCAGCTGTTAGAATCCTTCTCAACAACTATAACGGCAAATGGGTGGATGGATGAGCATCTCATCTCTATCGGCATCTTTTCATTGCTTCTGCATCATTCTACTCAAGGAGTACTTACAAAGACTTCAAAATTCATACTTCTGAACACAGCTTTAGCTCGCACCACTGTTGATGAGCTCACCACAAATGGACCCTCTTCCGTCGAAAAAGTGGATGGAATGCATGCCGAGCAAGCTTTGGTTTTCCTCCTGGTATTTTACCATTTTTACCTAAAAAGGTAAGACACACACCCAAACCTGGTGAAATGTATTGGCATGACATCCTAGTGGTCGTTTGGTTACCTACTTAAAATGACATAAAAAATGACAGAAGTACTCCCTCCTATTCTGCCTCTAGTTCCCCCTTTCCTTTTTCATGTTAGTCGGGTTTTGTTCCCTCTTTCCTTATTTGGAAACCTTTTTTGTGGTCCAAATTCAATTTCATGTGGGGTAAGGTGTGTTGTGTGGTCCAAATTTATTTCCTTATTTTTTGTGCAAAAAGAAAGGCGAGCAATAGGCAGAATAGGAGGGAGTAGTAAGTTACGGGAATTACTAGTAGTAACTTATTGGTTGACGAAAACCATGAAAGTTAAAAAGTTTCTTGAAATTCCAAATCGAATTTCTAATTCCTCCGTAATGGAGAATGTTACTTACCTAGTTAACTAGTGTCGCTTAATAAATGAGAATTGATATGGATTTCCATTATCTGTGTTCAGCTGGACAACTTTTATGAACTCATGTGAAATGTAGAATCATTGAAATTTCATTTTAGTAGGCGTTGTAAATCCGCGGTGAACCAAACGACCACCTAATTTCTTCAGGTAGCTTACACTTTTGTATTAGTTTCCAAGTTGTTCTACCAGGAACCATCTGCTGGCAAGATTTCTTGGAACCAGTAGCAGAAAGGAGAAGTTCATATCCTTCAATCGGGATTCATTCCCAGGATATATGCAGGTTTCTTCACTTTGGGTCGCCTCTAATCAAGTTGGTTGCCTCACATTGCCTACTCGAGTTACTGAACAAAATCACAGATCAAAAGAACAGCCAACAGACTAATTTGAAATGCTCAATTGGTTATTTAAGGTCAATGGCTGCTGTACTGGAATCCCTGGTTTTTCATAACAACCCGCAAATTGCCATGAATTGCAGCCTCTGCTTATCAATATTACTCAGCTGGGAAATGCCTGGTAATCACAGAAGTTTAGTGCAAAACAATAACTGGTGTAGAGTAATAGTGGAAGAGCTAACAATGTCGTTGGCCGTTTCATGTTCACTGGCGACATCTCTAACGACTCATCATAGGCCTGCAGTGCATATTGCTATAGCTCTCTTGAAATCAAAGACGACTCCTATATGGATGAAATCTGTGTTAGACGAAGGCTGTCTATCCATCATTATTCAAAATCTATCACCTAATAATATAAGTACCGAGGTGGTGGTTTTATTTCAAGAGTTGTTTCAGTCAGGTTATCTGAAGGCTGATCAAATAGCCAAGGTGAATCATTTATTCCAGGTAATTTTCTTCTATCAACTTCTTCAGTGTAATTCGGAGGCGTCTTGAGAATTGAGATTTAGGTTCATTCTACTCTAATGCCCCATGTTTAACACCAAAGACAAATATTTTCCCATCTTGGTTAGAAAAAATGGTTCAAATTTCCTTTCTAAAGTTAATTCATAGCTCAGGTTATCGAAGCGAAAACTCTCTCCATTGTCATAGCATTTCTGTAGCTTCTGAAATGGTGTCCTACTGACTGCTCCTAGACTCTTAATGACAATTATCCCAAATAAATTCCTGATTTACCCTGGTGTGTTTGGATTGAGGGAATTGGAGGGAAAAGAAAGGAAGTGAGAGTACGAGATTTAAAATCCCTTGTTTGGATAGCAAATAAGGGTGGAAGGAAATGAAGGGGAAAAGATTTGGAGGGATCCATTTTCTCTCCTCAAAGGCAAATTAAAATCTCTCCACAATAGGCAGGATTTGGAGGGAAATTGTATCCGAACACCCATACCCCATTTCCCCTCCTCTTCCTTGCCCTCCCTTTCTCTTCCCTCCTTCCCCCTCCCCTTCCTTTCCCTCCACTTTTGCTATCCAAACAAATTCCTGAAATTCCTGATTTACCATTTTGCTGCACATTGTGTCTTGCAGGCACGCAGGCGATGCCTGCTTATGGGACGCAATGAAGATGAGAGAATGGAAGAAGAAACTCGAAAAGGGATCACCATGGCAAGCGATTTAGGAGATATTTGCGAGTTTCTGCTTCAATTACTATCAACAGAAAATCCAGATCGTACTGACAATCACGCTGCAAATGCTAAGTTGGTAGAAGAAATAGACTTGTTTTTTAGGCTGATCAAACAAAATGAAGAGACTGAGACCATGAATTAAGGGTTTTGGTTATAGGCGAAAAGTTACAGATTTATTTTGTCGAAAATAGAAAAAAAAGAAACATCAGATATTCCTGTAGAATGAACAAAGTTGTACAAATATTCAGGAAATGCAAGAATGTCAATCATTTATTAGAACCTCTACAATCAGCTGAGAACATTGGACCAAATATTTTTTTTATGTTACATAAAATGAATATTTTAACCGACATTTCGCGAATCTAAACATGTTCATTACAGAGTATCTGCTAAATTGCAATCACCATTTTCCAGTATTTGCTGAAATCGGATAGCTTACCTGAAACCAGGATTTTAAACCGTCATCGTCTGTAATGCCCACCGTTGGTCCCCATACACCAAAAAAACATCAGTGAAGCTTCATTTTCCTCGAATATGTTCCTCATTGCTGAACAAATCGTAAGCCATTATGCTCGCAAGCCAGAGAAGTAACGCCTTCTTTTTTTACTCGACGTTACATTAAATGTGGACCCCTTTAAAATCTAAGGCGAAGATCCATGGTGCTTTAAAACGAAATCAAAAAGCATCTCATAAGTCCAGAGCTTCTTCTTTCTCATTTTAGGCTCAAGCAAAGTAGACATTTCTTCAACAGTCGTATGAAAAAGTCCTTTCCCAAATGCAGCGAAAACCAAAGGATCTGTATTCACTTCAACACCTTTCTCTAGATATCCATATTTTCTCCATATCTTCAATGTTCTACTCCACTCAAACCCGACTTTATTCCCATCGTACAAAATACTGAAAGTAACAAAATCGGGTTCCACTTGTCTATGAGGAAGTTCCGCGAATGTCATATCCAACTGCTTGAAGTCTTTCATTTTCATATAAGCAAATGAGATTATGTTCACAATCGTCACACTCCATGGAATTCCTTCTTCCTCCATTTGTTGTATGACGGCGTTCATGCCCTTCTTACTCAATTGACAACCATGACAGAGGAGTCGGAGACACCAGAAAAATTTAGTCTTACCCTTTCTAATAGCAAGATCAGTTCCCAAATCATCTAATCTCGAGTACATGTGATTTTCAACAAAAACTCTAGCAACCTTCCGTACAATTCGTTCCTTTAGAACCGTCTTCGAGCGTCTAACTTTGATATAAAAATTTTCCATCTTATCCAACACCCCAAAATCGGCATATGCCTCGAGCATTGCAACCAAAGTGGTCGATTGAAGACGCATCCTCTTTGATATTAGGGTATGATACATCCTCTCCATTCTATTGAGTAACCCGGCTTTTGCGAGTTCATAGATCAACAAGTTGTACGTGACGTGATCAGGCAAACATCCATTGGTTTCCATCCTCTTTAGACAATTAACCATCTCATCATACATTTGGAATTTCCCATACGCCTTAATCAAACCATCATAAGTTTCCGAGTCCAGTATCACATTCGTTTCCTCCATCTCATTCAAGTAACGAAGCACATCATCAAACTTTCCTTCTCGAGAATAGCCATGAATAATGGAATTATATACCTCGGAACAAAGTTGTAAGCCGGCATTCTTCATATTTTGAAGTTCTAACGTAGCTTCATCCATCATTCCTGATTCACTCAGCAATCCTATAAGCTTGCTATAGTTTAACTCGTTGATCCTTGATTCTTGCAACTTCGTCCATGCATTGAAGACCTGTTCACAAATTGTCGCGAGTGATGCAAACTTTTGTACACTATTCAAAGAATCGCCATCAAAATTCAAAAGGCAAGGATACGGTGCCAAACTGCCAATCACCCAAGTCATCATATTCACTCTGTCAGGTTAACGCGCTATTGTTATTTCCTAGACTAGAAAGTATTATCTGAGACGGTCTCACAGGTGAGACCAACTCATATCCTCAAGTAATCGTTTCCTAAAACAGTAGGGACAGTCTCACATACACGAGCCCAAACCCGACCATAAATCAGACCAATACCATTGTGTTCCAAAACACAGAGGCTGTCCAGGATCCAGATTGCATTAACCAATTACTTTCCCCTTTATGAAAAGCACACATTTTACCGAGTTATTTTGCTTTATTCCATCACACTCGAGAGTCCACAAATAGCGATTGGAGTGCAGGAAATTTTACGTGCGTATCAAAATTATCATCTTTCTTTACCAAACTAATTACACTAACACTCCATGTTCATCAATCATGATACATTTATATTTTATACAACTAAACTAGACAACTCAACAACACTTGGAATCCATGGAATAATTCGGGGGTAAATTTTAATTGGGTGATAATCATCGGGGAAGTTAATTACTTGGGTA
>LHUT01007900.1:0-10410 GCA_001412135.1 Silene latifolia subsp. alba | reverse complement strand
AACTTTCATTGAAATACTCATTTCATGATTAATACGATTTTGACTTTAATTTTTCAAATCTAAAAATATAACGATGAGAAACGTTTAAAAAAAAAAGATTAGTTAGTTTAAATTTCATAAATATAATACACTAAAAAAAGTAAAACTCTATATATACCGTGCATACATTGCACGGGAGCTAAACTAGTTTAATTAATAATTCGGCACTTTCTATAATACTCCGTATACAACTAAAACAAGATAAGGAAACTTAATCCCCAAAATCAAACAGACCCTCAGGTTTTGTTCGGATACAATTGTGGGAGAGAAGGGCACAGGATATGGAAGGGAATGGAGAGGGTGGTGAGGAAGAATTGTTCCTTTACCTTTCCCTCCCTTTCTCTTTCGCCTCAATCAAATAAAGGGGTTAGCATAAGACTTTATGAAGTAAAAAAATTGTTAAGCAACAAGGGAACATACAGGTCTCAAAAGGATGCCCTTTTCACCAACAGCGCACTGCGGTGAAGTAAGCGCTCGGCTCTTCAGTTTTACACTGGCCAGTTTTCATGTAGTACTCTCACTCATGCTGTTCTGGTCGCTCAGGAAACTCTCTATTTTCCGTTCTCCATTTGATGGATCTGATGTTTATCATAAGACAGTACACTTTTCTTCATATTGTTGGAATTTGGATTATGCTGCTGAGAAGATCTTGCACGTAGGATTGGTGCCTATAAAAATAAAATAGAAACTTCAGCATTCACACAACAGAAATCTTAAAAAAACTCAGATAAGAGTATAAGACTATCCAAGGATTTGGGTTGATCTCAAAGTGGGGTTGTCCCATACAAGCTAGATTCATTGCAAAAACCGGGGCCATGAGTACTACGCTCAACCATGTACATAGTGGAAAGGTAGTCTGATTCAAGGGGAACGGAAGTAAGGACATACAGGTCACAGGTCTAGAATAATGGCTGTTGGAAAAAGAGGAGGCAGACTTGGCTTAAATGCTTGACATGTCGGATGGTTATATCTGCAAAACGATCTGTACTTGCTTACTGGTATTCATGAAATAGTAATCAGGTTGACCGGGTCGTTCAGGGAACTCTTCGACATGCAACAGGTTTTCATAATGAGCATATGGATCTACTTTCTTTGAGAGAAGTAGTTCACAATTTGGTGAGGAAGACTGGAAGGGGGAATTTGTGCGCCAGGAATGAACATATGACCTAAGCAGATGACAGAAAGGAATTTAAAACTCTACGAGCTTATCAAATTATCATAACAAGATTGTATAAAGTAGAAGATGGTTCTTAATATTAATACAGGATGCAGCAGAGAAGATGCACACTTAAACGTAACTTTCCACAAAACATGACCACCAACCCACTCACCTCTGGGAAAAAATATAATCATACTGCCTATGTTATAAAGGTTACAATGCAACTGCAGTTTGAGTAGGCATTAGTCGTAATTTATAGCACTACCACCAATATCATAAAGCGGCTTTCAATTCTAAGCTTATCAGACTGTGATTTAATATCATAGGTGTTCTACAAACTTCAGTTGCATTTACAGCTACCACCATGGTTAGACTGCAACAAACGACTCCAAGATCATCCAACCAAAGAACGACAGTCTCCAACTCTGGAATCTGGGAAAAAGTCAGGTAGTAACTCTGTGCCAGTTTATTTCTGTTTGATACTTGATCTTGGAGTCGTTTGTTGCAGTCTAACCATGGTGGTAGCTGTAAATGCAACTGAAGTTTGTAGAACACCTATGATATTAAATCACAGTCTGATTGCAGCTGGTTGCGCCATGCAACTTTCATCTTGGGTGATATGAAAACAACCTCTTTGTGTTACTAACACAAGGTGACTATGGTAAAGGGCCACGTACATCCGACCCCCTACCTTATGATTTGCAGGAACCCTTGAGTTGTTCTTTGTACAGTTACTAGCTGGCTTTGGTCAAATTCAGGTGTTAAGACCATTGTTTGATGATAAAGAGTATAAGACCTCATTTCGGGAGGACAGGTTCTCCATCCCTCGCTTTCGTGCCATTTGAGTATTTGACAACTCTCATACTGCCATTTTCTATGGATGTTCCAGATCAGGAGCTTAAGTCGCATTAGGATCAGGATGGTAAAACCTGCAATTAACACCATAGCCAGCCACATGAGCCAATGCGCGAGTAGAAGGTGCGCTCTTGTGCCAACTAAGGTGAATAAGAAAACAGTCAATAATTTCTTATTTTCAGCTTGCAAATACTGAATGCAACTACGCAAGGAAAAAGATATAAGCAAGAAAGCACACCGTAAACTAACTGGTCTTATTCGTAAACCGAGAAAGTCAAGGTTTATAGTTTATACAATTCCCATTAATTTTAGGTGCAAAATGATTACATTTGCAAGCATCTTCATACTTGCACCTTCCTTGTGTTTGAAAATACTGAATAAGATAAACGCCGACTTTAAGTTTAATCTCAATGTTAATAACAGAAGAGTAGTAAATGAAGTAAAATATCCAGCTCAGGTTAGATATAGCAGTATTGTAACATCCTGGGCTAGCTTTTTATTTACTACGTTTGGGTGGTGTTGTAAGACAGGTCCCTAGTTATATAATGACCGTAGTACCTTCACGGCGTCATGATAACTTGATCCAGCAATTCGATTAAAATAAATCGAGATGGACAGCAGCTAGACAAGTGGGTCGGTACTCCTATTTAAACTCGTGCATGTTTAATATACTCCATAGACAGCATTTACGGAATTAAGAAGCCAGAGAATGTCAAGGTGAAAGCAAATCTATTTAATCAGACATGAACCAAAACACAAATAAAAGATCACAACAACTCATGCTCAAATCAACTGCACTAATATACCTAATATTCGATCTCCCCCTGCATCACCAGCTAATCCATTGCTCTGTTCAAAACCTTTCTCTGTGTCCAAGACAGGCTAAACAACGGAATAAAAACATTCTAAGCCAGCATCACAAGACATAACAATAAAAAAACTACAAAATAAAATCAATACAACCAGGCCAAGTCGATCCTAAACCGGAATACCTGATAAAGCCTCTTGATGGGTGATTGTACCAACAGTTTTGCCCGAACTTGCAAGTCCCAGTCTTCATATAGAAGAAGCAATCCAGAGCATAAAGACTCGAGGGGTAAACTTGGTTTTTCCCCTCCTCGCCATCATCATGCTCTCCTTGTTCTTCTTCTTCTTCTTCTTTTCCACGGAGTAGTTTCTTCCTCAATTAGAACCATCACTCCCATTGTTTTGAAACTCTAGACTCTCAAACTGTTTAACAAGGGTCCCTTCCTCTGCGACTACATTACTTTCATGATCACGAAATTCATCACCATCAAAATTAACAATCTTAACATCATTTTGATTATGACAGGTCATATCCGATTAGACTCCTCATCAATTGCTCTCTGAGGTTTAAATAAGGCAATGCTTTCATCTCCCCAACTTCCTATATCTTTCTATATTTTCTTAACAAACACTGACTAGAAATAACCAATGCCCAAAAACATCAACTTTTTAGTTAATATATTATGCATCTTGCTTAAGTCCATCTTAAGCATAAAACATGTAGTTATTATCGGTAGTATTAAATGTACCACATAACACGAACAACAACCGTTTTAAGCTTAACACGGTCTTAAATAAGATTTTGTCATTAAGCTGTACCTGGCATTAAATAAATAGGTTAGTGGAGATCCTCAATAATTGGACACCTTTATCTTTTTCATTTCTTGTTCACATATTTTCCATACACCTTTTTCTTATTATAGTTTACCTTAGAAAACAAGATAAAAAAAGGTGGAGTACAGCAAATCCCACTTCCTTAATTTCAAAAAATTACCAACAGAAACAACCGCTATTCTTGCTTATGGCAAAAAATGACTTGTGACATCACAAAACCATCTCCCCTTTTTAACGTTATTTTAACCGGTTGTGAGAAGTCACAAGCTTATGACGCGTCACAAATGAGAGTTTGTGCAGAAACAATTCCAGGGACAAAAAAGAACAATAATTTTCTTACTCATTAGCATCAAACTCATTAAATTCATTAATTTAGCACCTGATGAATTACAGAAACTGATCATAAACTAGACAACCCACATTGCAAAATTCAAGTACAGAAGTGTGAATTACCCTGAATTGGGAAGTTGAAGTAATCTTAGGCTTTTTCCATAAGGTGAAACCCCTAGATAATATGTGAAAGCAGTAGTTTTGTTACATAAAACAGATGAGACTTGGAAGGGTGAAATAATAATATGAAAGGAAAGGGGAACTTGCAAAGACTGTAGGACTCTGCAACTGAAAATGGTAGGGTTGACCAAATTCTTATATAACACGGTTTTACGCTATGTTACACTGAAATCATCTACGCTAAACACTCTTTCATTTTATTTTATTTTTTAAGTATTCATGTTTTATTTTAGTGAAAAGGGTATATATATTTTTAGTGGATTATTTTACACTGATTTAGTTTTAAACCATGTTACACAAAATCGAATGTCTCGAACAATAATTTTTTTTTTTTAAAACAAGAGGAAGAGAAATACATATTTCTGGGCTTCAATCTCTATTTGTGTGAATATGGGACTCAAATGTCAATTCCTTTTAGCATTGTCTAACAGATAATATCGTAAATTCGTAGGACTAATATGGTAATTGCATGTCGTTATAAAATAAGGTTGTCAGACAGAAATAAAAGAAAATTAACAATTGGAGTAGTTTATTTTTTTTTCTTTCCTTATTTTTCAGCAAACTTTAACTCACAAAATGGTCTTATATAACAATTTTTGAAATTGCATACGAATTATATCAGTCTTAACAAATAGAGCGCTTTTAGATCAACCAATAACAATAGACCCAAACGTAAAAACAAATTTATAAAAAGGGACAAGACATATATTTAAAGAGGTTAGCCATAATAAAAAAAGTATGAAAATAAAAGATAGTGTAAAAGTAGAAGATACATTTTCGTCATCATTTCATAAAGTATGAAAATAAAAGATAAATTTTCGTTATCTTTTCAAAAAGTGTGCACATAATAATTGTCCTAATTTTGTCAACAACTGTGAATATTTTGGTAGCCAGCTAGATTAGCATTAAGCAGTGAATATGGAGTAGCTAGTGACTTAATTGCATATTCAATTTATACATTATTATCATATATTATGTGCTTTCTTTGTAACCTCATGCTTATATATTGGACCACAAAAACTCAATCTGCATCAAAGCCGGTAAAGCAGTAACCACATATACCAAAAATGGAAGGCCAGAACGACTCTCAATTCGCGGTTGTTATGGTCCCGTTGCCGGCTCAAGGCCACCTAAACCAACTCCTCCATCTCTCCCATCTCGTAATCTCTTATGGCATTCCAGTGCATTATGCAGGGTCCGCCATGCACAACCACCAAGCCAAGGTTCGGGTCCAAGGATGGAACACTGAAAGTCTAACCAGAATCCAATTTCATGATTTCCAACTCCCTCCCTACACTTCACCTTCTCCAAAACCCAACCTTTCCGTCCCTTTCCCGTCTCACCTTCAACCACTTTTCGATATTTTAACACATCTACGAAAACCTGTGTCTGAACTCTTAGAACAACTTTCAGCAAAGTGTCGCAGAATCATTGTTGTTCATGATAGCCTGATGGCTTCTGTAGTCCAAGATGTAAAGATCATTCCAGAGGCGGAATCCTATCGTTTTATTTCTATTCCTGCCTTCACCCAGTTCTTAGGTTTCTGGCGACACATACCGGAATCAGATAAACCTTTTCGAATAGATCCAAGTATTACTATCCCCAGACGTATTTTCCCTGAAGAAGAGACGCTCACACCAGAGGTCACAAGGTTCGTCTTTGAGCAGATGAAATTCTGGGGGAACGAGTCAGGACGAATCTACAATACATCAAGGGTGATAGAAGGTCCATATATAGAGATGTTGGAAAAACTATCAGGAAATGATACTGAAACCACACACTTTGTCCTCGGACCTTTTAATCCGGTGGCAATGACCGGCAAACTGAAAAGACATAGATGCCTAGAATGGCTCGATGAACATGACAAAGGATCTGTGATATACGTCTCTTTCGGAACAACAACATCACTGACAAGAGAGCAGATTGGAGAATTGGCTACCGGGTTAGAAAAAAGTGGACAGAATTTTATATGGGTGCTCAGAAATGCCGATAAAAGTGATGCTTTTGATAGAGCGGAAGACGGAAATCCCAAGCTTCGGGAAGGGTATGAGGAAAGAGTCAAGGACAGGGGAATGGTGGTCCGAGAATGGGTCCCACAGCTAGACATTCTAGCACACCGGTCAATAGGCGGGTTCATGAGTCATTGTGGGTGGAGCTCGTGCAACGAGAGTATTAGCATGGGGGTCCCTATAGCAGCGTGGCCTATGCATTCTGACCAGCCGATGAATGCTGTTTTGATAACAGAAGTGCTAAAAATTGGTGTCATGGTGAGGGATTGGGAAGACCGTGGGAAGCTAGTTAGTTCAGCTACTATTGAGAGCATAATCAAAAAATTAATGACAACAGAGGAAGGAGAGGAGATCAGAAAAAGAGCTTCGGAGTTCGGTGATGATGTTCGAAAATCAGTTGCGAAAGGTGGAGCTACATCCACAGAAATGGAGGCTTTCATAGCTCATATCACAAGATGAGATACACTCTAGGTGTGTACTCCGCATCAGCATTTGGTTAGTTTCAGATCAAATGTTTTAGGTCGTGTCGTGGTGCAATACAAATGGATGCATTTTTCAGGTTGGCTTTGTATGTGATATCATATCATATTATCATGCACCTCCGGTCATACCAAAATACGATGCACGTTTTCAACAGATACAAAGCCAGTACACTATTAGTAGATTCCAAAAACTACTTTGGTAAACCTCAAATGCTTTCCAAAATGATAGATTGTCATTTTTCATGGGGTTGAGAAAAGAACAACAGATGTACGATGATTATACCAAAGTAGTTCTAGTAATAGCAAAGTAGAATCGAAATTCATGTTATCAGAATCCCGATTCAATTCTATGAGCTTACGATCCGATACTATCTGATAAAAGAGAGTATAACTATGCAAGAGGCATTCAAAGCATTTCAATGTAACGACCACCTACGTTAAATAGCTAATGCCACACAATCTAGGGAATAATGCAACAAGATCAAGAGTATAAGGAAAAGCCATGCTAGGCAGATAAATACGGAGTAATTCAATATTAAAACTAGTAACTACATGGAATTAATAAAAGGAAAAGAGAATAGCTCAGGAAAGAAGAGCAAAGAGTCAACAAGTAACTTTCTCTTACTCGTTCTCAAGGTTGATGGAATCTCCAAACTTGGCATACAGAATTTTCTTCAACTCGGCCATCTGTGAAACCACGGAATCCTTCTCTTCTTCTAGTTTCTCCAAGTTCTTGCTTGATGATTCCTTCATCTCTTCTAGTCTGGTTTCCACTTCATCAATTGAAACATGAGCAAACACCTCGCCTATCTGGAAGCGTACTACCTCCTCATCAGTCAAAATTAGCTCATTGCTTGCATCTTCCAGATTCTCGCATTTTTCCTGTCGAAAAGAAGATAAATACGCATTAGAGTCAATTGAGGAGCATAATTTGTGAACTCAAAAAGTCACACGGTGAGATTAACCACAATCCTAATATATTCATCATTTAATTATATAGGGTTCAGGGATTGGCGTCACTTGTAAGACCGTCTCTGATATGTTTTTGAAAACCTTACAAGTTACAATAAAAAATCCTAGCAAGCTAACACTAATTCCAATCGGCAATAATCAGCTCAAATAGGCATCCAAATGAAAGTTGGAATTGTGCTTCGTTGAGCAAGCATGAACCCTCTACTTCCAATTTCGTCAATGACCACAAGACCATTTCTTTCCAAGCAAATACTCCCTCCTATTCACTCATTTCTTCCCATTTCATTTTGCACAAGAAATAAGAAAATGATGTTGGACCACACAAAACACTCTACCCTACATACAATTAAATTTGGACCACACAAGACCTTCCAAAAAAGGAAAGAGGGAAGAAAATACGACTATCATGAAAACGGAAAGAGGTAGAAAATGAGTGAATAGGAGGGAGTATAATCGAATGGAGCTAAAACTTGAAAGTCATTTCCTTCCTTGAGAACTGCACACACAACCCTCATCAAATCAGTTGTCATATAACCGGGGCTCTAACAGCTAAACACTTTGTTTTGCATACACTGAAAATCTAGCTAAAAATAGCCTTAACCGGGTGCCTCAAATTCTCCCACATCCTGCCTAAGGCGTGGTCTAATGTACGCAACCTTACCCAATACATAGCGACCGCTTCACCCCTCTATTTCCGACAAATGAATAAACTAGGTTGCCACATTTATGTTCAAAGACAACCCAACTACAATCCTTTAAAAAAAAGCTTCCTTTGCGAAAATCCAACTTATTGCATCAGATTAATAATTAATAATAATAATAACTAGCAATTACCCAATTCAATTTAATACGAAACTAAGAAACCCAAATCAGATATCAACAACAACGAGGCCGTTTCCGAAATGACCCAAGATGAAAATTGCTTCGAGAACTGCATCGAAGGACCGCTATTTCACAACAATTAATATAAAAAGAATGTGAATTAAAAGAATTAAAAGAAAAAGGATAATGAATAACCTTGGTGAATTTAATCTCATCTTGAAGCTCTTGAAATCGATTATTAAGATTACTAAACTTGTTAATATTTTGCTGATCATCCCAAGTCACATGGGTCTCTGATCCTGATCCCTTTTCATTAAAATTTCAACAATAATAATTAGTAAAAATCACAGAATATGAACCCTAGAAAAATAATTAATTAAATAAGTGAATGTGATTGATATAAAAGAATAGAAGTTTTGATTTTTAGATGATGATGATGAAGAATTATAGAAGTACCTGTTGCATGTTTGAGCAGAAAGTCGCTAAATTTCTTCGGATTCGAGAGTTTGCTGTAACAGCAGAGGTGTAGTCGGGGGAAAGTAGCAAATAAGCCCTATACGTTTGACACTATGTGCAAATTAGCCCCATCTGTTTCATTTAGTGCAAATACACCCCATTAGTTATAATTTATGTGCAATTAAGCCCACACAAGATATTTAGGTAAATTTCTCGCCGGAAAGAGGTGACATGGCACCGGAAAAATGACTAGGAGGGTGAAATTACCATTGCTATATTCCACCGAGACACAAAAGGCAGCAATCGTTCCGCGGACAAAAATCGTTTCAGCCTGGTTCCATCATCGACCACCATCTGCAATCATCCCCGATCTCGATTCCGATCAATTGGAACCTGTCAAGCCCACCGCTAACCACCGCCAGTCAGTCTGCAACCGTACTGCTCCTTCTTCGACCACCACCGGTGCCCATTTTAGATCACCATACACCTGCTTGCCTCGGAATTAAAATTCGTGTATTGCTCTGCCACCCACGTCACAAGCAGCCTCAATCGATGCACTTTGGCATCTCCGGAGATGGTAATGTGACCCTTAAATATTGCTTTGCCAAGTTCAGGAGGAATGAATCGTGGACTTTCACAAGCAGCTAGTTCAACTATTAGTTGTCTATTACTGCTAAGTTCAGGAGTGAAATGGTTTTTTTATTTAAATAATTTTCTAACCTAATCCTAGTCATTTTTCCGGTGCCATGTCACCTCTTTCCGGCGAGAAATTTACCTAAATATCTTGTGTGGGCTTAATTGCACATAAATTATAACTAATGGGGTGTATTTGCACTAAATGAAACAGATGGGGCTAATTTGCACATAATGTCAAACGTATGGGGTTTATTTGCTACTTCCCCGGGTGTAGTCGTAAAGGACTGATCTTTTGGACTGAAACGGTTTGAACTAAACTATTCCGAAGAGCGAAAATAAATTCCACTCAATAGAGGGGGACTTCTCTTATATAAGAACGGAAAATAAGTCGAAAAGAACGGAGTCATTTGTATTTTTTTAGGAAAGGATTAAATGAATGTGAATTAGTAAAAAAATAAATTAAACTTAATTAATGTGAATTAAACTTAATATTTAAACGGAGTTAATATAGTTTTTAGCTCGATTTTTCTTATAAAACTTTCGGGAATAATACTATTTTTTTCGATGCCAAGTCGCCAATACCTTGGAAATGTATCAAAACAACATAGGCCAGCTAGGTAGCACTAAAACGGACACGAACACGTGATACGACATCCCATGAAATTTAGGACATGGGACACGCTATTTAAATTTACAAAATATATATTTTATGGTTATAAATAATATATAATTTTATTTTTGTAATGTATTTGAAATTAAATTTAAATAAGTGAAGGTAAAATTTGACCTTGACTATAACTAATTCTCATTTCCCACCCAAACCCATCTT
>LHUT01007899.1:0-10410 GCA_001412135.1 Silene latifolia subsp. alba | reverse complement strand
TACGGCCGTACCACACCAATGGTAGCATTCCTTATTTGACCCACAACATTACCAAGTTATCCTTATATCCTTTTGATAATTACATAAAATGTCATTACATACCCACCTATCAACCCACAATTACATACTCCACATATTTTTTTCCTTCTTTACTCCTGCTTTTACCCTGTTTTCTTAAAAAAACTCATTTTTTACCATGTTATCATTGGTCTGGTAGAGAAGGAGTATAACAATATGATTAATAAACGACTCCAAATTATTGACATTAGCCCTTGTCAAAGTAATGGGCTAGCCCATCATGACCCGCCTCACGGGTCACATTTGGACTGACCTGCCCGACCCGCCATTTAGGCAAAATTTTAAAAGAAATAAAAAAGTGACAAGTTCCGCTAGCCTGGACCGCCCACACTCCGTCTAAGTCTCTAAGACCCACCACTGGCCGGACTTGGGTAACATCCACTACAGCCTAGTCCGCCCCAATCACGAGTCGGTGAAGGGCTCAGTGGGGTGAGCGCGGCCCAATCCCCAAGTTAGCCCTACCTGAATCCAGCCCATGGCCGCCACTAACATTTGACATGCAACAATCTGTCAATCTCACACAGACAAAGATGATTGTCACTTTATGAGTTGTCTGAACGGGTACAAAGGGACCGTTACTCAAACCAATGCATAGCTCTCCTCTTCTAAAAAAAAAAAAAGCAAAAGATAAAAAAAAAACGCACAAGTTGGCATAAAAGTTGTCGAGGAAACACCACGTAGACAACAAAAATATGTGCACCACAACTTGGCCTCACATTTTTCATACACTATACACTTGATTTCATCCATTCTTTCAACTCTTTTCTGTCTCTTTTTTCTCCATCAACTTTTTCTTCTTCAATTCTTTGCTCAGTTGTAAAAACTTGTTGATTTCAAGTGTAATGGATATACTAAATTTGCGTGTTATGGTGCAACCTTGTTTACCGTACAGTAATTTCAGCTGCAGTAAATCTGGAGTTAATAAGAAGATGAATAATAATAATAATGTGAGAAAACAGGTGGTGTTGGTTGTATCTAATTTATGTTATCAGAGATTTGTTGATTTCGGGTTGGATCAAGCTACGCGTCGAACCCGTCTTGTTCCTTTACCCTTGCAGGTTTAATTTTCTACTCTCTTCCCTGCTTATTTTCATGTCTCATTTTGTTGTTGGCGGCAATTAATTGTGTGTTTTAGCCTAGTGGTTAAGACGTAGGTAATGTGACAGTAGGTTACGGGTTTAAATTTAGTCTGATTGTTGACAGGGATCCTGTTATTAGCTCTCAGCCTTCCATCTTATGGTTTACACTTTATACACATTTGCGTGCCTATATTGACAAAATGAGGACGGAGTTCACTACTTTATTACTTTCTAGAGTTTCTACGTCCCGGTCATTTGTTATTTTGTTTGGAAAGGGGAGGGAATCATTTGTGGACTTTAGTGGTGGAACCAGGATTTAAGCTTTGGGGGCGAAAAATTTTAGGGGGCGGATGATTATTAATAAAATATAAGGTACACTAAAAATTCGGAAAATTTAACTAACAACTTCGAAAATCTCAACCGCTAGGGGCCTAGCTCCACCACTGTTTGTGGTGGTTGTTAGGATGACAAGTGGACTATAATGGATGGGTATGATCAAATTACCCATAAAAAGCCTACTTAATTATAGGAAGGTAAACAAATGAAGGAGACACTATAAAATGAAATAGGTAAACAAATGACCGAGATGGAGTGAGTATAAATTAAGGAGTTACACCTCTATAGCAGGGGTGTCTTCAAACAAATGAAGGCCCGGTGCACCACAAAAAGATGAGGCCCAAATATGAATATACATGTGTACTATACTTTGATATTTGTATTGAATTTCATCAATAAAGCTTATCAATTCTGTGTCCAAAACCAGAGGCCCGGTTACTCCGCCCGTGGTTGTACGGGGTGTTAGACGCCCCTGCTCCATAGCTCGAGGAATTATTCTTCCTATTACTAAATGGTTTCTTTCACTGATGCACGTAGTTTATGATTATTAGCAGGAAAGGTTTAGCAGTATTCAAGCAATCGACGATAAAGCAAAGCTCAATTTTTTATCCTTTGAGGGTTCTAAAATCAGGCTAATGCGCAGTATGTACATTGACGGGGGTGATTCATTGCAGGTATTCCGTTTTTTTAACCCTTTGTCATGGTCTAAGAAATGCTCGGAAAATTTTAAGCTTCAAGGAGATTTTAATTAGCATATATAGTTTCTGTTAGATAACTCCTTCAGTTGCCTCTCATCGTAGATAGACATCAAAATCCTACTGTATGGAGCTGCGCGGAACTGTAATTTTGTAGCTCGGAGTCCTATAGAAAACATTTTAATCAGTGTTTTGACGTTTCTTGGAAAATCCAATTTGACATCGGTTTGTAGACCAATTGTAGTTGCAAATGTATATATTAAGCTGTCAAATGTCCTTAAGTATCTGCACCTTATACCTTCATAAAACGAGCTGTTCAAAGATAACATTCCACAGTACTAACTAAACATCAGAACTTATTGTTTTGTTGGTGCTAGGAGTTTCAAGTACTTACAGTACTAGCTACCTTTGTTGAAGCAAGCTCTCTAGTAACTGCTTAGGAAAGACTGTATACGTCCGACTCCCTTTATCTTCCCTTTACCCTGCTAGTAGCGAGAACCTCTCTTGAGGCACTGCTGTTCTCATGACGAAGAGTATATACCTTTTTATCTAAGTCTTACACAAAGATGTTTTGAGCAGGTGTTGGACTTTGCAGTCTTCCCAAAAGTTGAATGTGACTTGCCTATCTTCTGCGCCAACTTTTTCTCTAATCCGGCAATGAGCATTATTGTACTGTAAGTTGCGCCATCCTGTGAACCGTGTTGCTCTTTTTTTTCTCCTCGCCATAATATATTTTCTTCCTGTTTTTTGTTTCTCATGCTCATGCAATCTTTCTTTCTACCAGTGGTATCTTAATTTGTCTTCGCTGCCTTTGGTTACATCTAGGGATCTGAATCCCTTGCATAACGTCATAACTGATCAAAATTACAAGGACAAGTATTACCGAAATTTGATGCCTCTAGGCGCTAAGTATGCTGAAGTAAGTTGTACTGTATTATTTACATTAGAGCTTGTGATCATGGTTAACGTTTCGTTCTGGACATCACTGATTCCGATTTAGATCCTTTGCAGCTTTTGCCTTGGGGAGGAAAACTTACAAGTGAATCCTTGAAATTCTTTTCACCAATTGTTATATGGACCCGATTTACACCAAGCCAGCAGAAGAATGATATTTTATTTGAAGCCTTCAAAGACTACTTCAAGGTCTGTCACTTATTTTCAGCTGCTTGATTTACGTGGTATCCATTAAAGGTAGTCTTGTGTCTCTCGATTCTTGATATGTAAGTTCATGCAATTTCCTCCAGCCCATTCAGTTGGAATTTATATGAACCGAAATAAATGCATACAAATTTATGCGAGATCAGTCGACTAAATGTGACAAATATGTTATCCTTGTCTCTCTTTGGCCGGGTTGACTGTATTTGACAAGTGAATTTAGATACTTGTCTGCATGTTACTGTGTGTTGAACGCCAACTTTATGTCTTCTCGTTGTCGTAGATATTGGAATTCTTTCCGAACTGGTAGGATGTGTTGAACTCCATTAGACCAGACTGGTTTTGTACAAGTAGCTCAAAATCAGGATTTGTAAATGTAATGTTGCATCTGCAGGCGTGGCTCGACTTAATGGAGGAGGCAATAGAGGAGTCTGATGCTGCTCGAACTATGCTTAATATGGAAGCACAACACAAATACCTGACATGGAGAACTGAAAAGGCAAGTAATATGAAAAAACATGGGTTGCATGTGTAAGCTTGTTGTTAGACTCCATTTCTTAAATCTACGCTAAATAACTAGTGTAAGTGAATCAGGATCCCGGACACCAAATGCTGAAGAACCTTATCGGGGAAGCTGGTGCAAAAGTAATTTCTTTCTCTGATGGGGTTTATCCTGCTTTGGAATTCCCTATGTCGAACTCTTGAATTTCACAAGTTTCCTTAATTTTATTCTCAACAAAATTCTATTCCACAGGATGTGCTGAAGTCATTCCTGTTCAATGGAGTTGATGAACTAGGGAGCAAGAACTTTCTCGACTATTTCCCCGAGTACAAGCTTGAAGATGGTACCGTAAATGGGAAGAGAAGTGTTATGGGGAAGTCTTATGAAGAACGACCATGGGACAATAGAGGGGAATTCATTGCGAACAAATTTCAATGACCAAGCTTCCTTGAGAGGAAAGATGAGTTTGTGTCATACAGTGGTATCACTGGTACCATGGTGCCTATGTTCAGACACTCTGACACGCGTACCAATCTCAGTTGCCTGCATTTGAGGGACTTCCATAGTTCCACACCCCTAGCTCTCACTACCACAGAATGCTGATTGGGGGGAGGTTGCTTGCATTTGGTGAACTTCCCTTTTCCCCCAGTAATTTAGCGGGCACTTTCCTCCTTTTTTTCCCAAAATTAACGGAGATTGTCGGCAAAAGGCTTCCTGTGCTACGGCTTTTATGATCTTAGAATGTATGAAAATGATCGGTATCAGTTGGCAGATTGGAAATCCTGCACTGCGCTGTAGCAACAGTCTCTGCTGGGGCTGTTGTAGTAACATAGCAATAGTCTTGTCATAAGAATTTGTAAAAGTATATTGACTGGCGTAAATGTAGCCGGATTTGCAGCAAGCATGAAACATTTAGATCACAGGCTGTAGATGGGTCAAAATTGAGGAAGGATTTGAAGAGACTAATGCATGAATGAAGCTGGCGCTTCTTAATCTAATGCTGTAGTCTCCAATGACGATGTTTTCGTAATAGCAGATGATGATATAGGTGATCTTGATAATCTAGGCGATGTTTTCTAATGGATAATCGATTTGGTGTCAATCACACATATATAGAATTACAGATGCCTTTAAATTTGACAGTCGAGGCCAATCTTTTATTTTTCATACGCGGTCTTGTAATTTGACAGTCGAGGCTTGGTCCGCCCTTGAGAGTTTTTTCCAAATGGCTTGTACAATCCCTACTAAATAAGCACAATAAGCTACTGCAGGGGACAATCGAAGCTAGAGGCAAATAAATTAAAAATCGTATTATAAATAGACGCGAAGAATCATATCATAGTTTACAAAGCACCAAGATACTTGGTTATAGAACATGAAAAAAATTAGCTAATACAGAAATACATCAAATGTATATGTGCAAAGGCTTCAAATAATTAACAGATGCAAGGTTTCACTAAGCGGATCGGATGACATGTTTCAACAAGTCGGTTGAAAGGCATCGTTTTAGCCGATTCAAAATCATCTTAGGAGTTGGGACTAAGGCTTTGCTGCTGTTGTATAAGAACCACCACGGCTAAATTGCTCGAGTCATTTCGCTACATTAACTGCGCAACATTTTGGGTTGAATCAACACAATATCGTCCACAAATCTAAAAAACAAAAACGAAAGAACAGAACCACATCTTCAAACCCTTCTAAACTGACCAAGTCTTGATCAAGACGATGCCTTAAAAGTCGGGTGAAGCAAACCAAGCTCATCCTTAATATCAAACGGGTTACTCGTCTCATTCCTCACCCTAACCACCTTCCGACTACCTAAAGACTTATGACTAAAACCATACATTTGCAAAATCTGATTATCCCCAAAATTATACGCCCGATCCATTTGCTTCAAACACCTTTCAACAGGGTAATCCCCAAACTTCCCACAAGGCTTACACCCAACAAAATGCGTAACCAAAGGCCATCTATGATCACCATAACCCGGTTTATACTTCTCAATCATTTCCTCATATCGATCAACTAATATCCCCCAAAACCCGTGTAAATAATAACCATTCTCCAAATACACCTTACTCCCCCATTTCTCCCTTTGTGTAGCCAATACATACACCATTGCACTTTGATCATCCGCCTCAAAAACCGGCCTACCCTTAAGCTCCCTAGTCAAAACCCTCCCCGCTTCCTCCCTAACCGCGCCCTTGGGCCCCATTGGGGCCAATGTATCAAGCAAATCCAATGCCCATTGAGTATTCCTTAACAAAAAACTCCCTGTATTCAATCCAATCCAATTTTTATCGTCGTAAACCATTTCATTCCATCCATGCATAACTAAATTAATATCTTTATACCTTTCCCATGGGATTTCAAACACCATATCAGTAAACATTGCATCACTATCCATCCACCATAAAAACTCGATTTCAGGGTGCGACAATAATAATTTCCTAATTAATGGCAATTTAGCCCAAAACCCTGACATTTCTGCATCTAATAATGCCATATTATAAAACACCTCAATTCCATGAATTCTACAATAATCAATCTTATTCTTAATTGATTTCAACAAGTAATGATCTCCTACAGGATTCTCACACGGTTTCGGCGACGAACCCGTCACCAATAACACCCTCGGCTTCTTATTAACCCCCACCCCCACATAATTCGGAAAATGTGGATTGTTTTTCAACCAATTTTCCCTTTGTTCATCCCAATCGGATATCTTTGGGCCCAAACTGTATTCCATATTCGGGTCTTTCTTTTCTTCGGGTTCCTCGTCGACTAAAATCGTCGAAATATCAAACGACTCGTAACTATTGGGATTGGGGTCGGGTTTGGGGTTATTATTATTATTAATATTATTGTGTGAGACGGTCTTACCATTATTATTAAGTTGTTCTAAAATACGACGGGTAGCGTGAATATCGTGACCCGTCGTGCCAAGGAGGAGAGAAAGGTCTTTTTCCGGGGTACCGAATTCGCCAGCGCCTAACATTGATCGGATCATAACAAGAGTTAATACAAGACATAAAATTGTGACTCTCATGTTTTTGAGTTTTCTTTGGAATTGGGCAATTCTTTGTTGCCCAAAATAATTGCTCCACCACATTTTTATGTTGTTTTTATGAATTTTTGTTGTTTTTTTTATTTTTTTTTATTTTGTGTAAGAAATTGTGGGTGTTGTCGGTGGAGGGAAAGGAGGAAGAAAGGAGGAAAGGTGAGTTGGGTGTGTGTCAGAATAATTAAGGAGGGATGTGGTGATGTGGGTGATGGGGTGGGGTGTGTTTATGGTAAGAATATTGAAATTAATTGAATTGAATGCAAAAGATTATGGCATAATTTTTGGAATAAATCACGTTGTTATATTTATCATAGATCAAGATCACAAGGCCGTGTTTTTCTGCTGATCTGTATTCCATGTTTGGAAGGAGTAAGTATTGGATATGTAACAAGTTGTGTACTTGTCTAAAACCGGTAATGTTCACAACACAAAATCTCATTATAGACGATACATATTTATTTATAATAAAAGACCGGCCAAATACAATATCATATTCCACAAATTCTTGTTTTAAACCGACTATTTTCATTTTATTAAAAAGCGGATAATCTCGTCTTAAAGAAGACTTAGGCTCCGTTTGACACGATACTTTAGGTAGATTATTTGATCAAAATAGCTAATTTGACTAAAATTTCAGCTATCTGATTGTCTTGCACGTATTTGACAAATACCTTATTTGTTCAAATAAACTAACTGAAATGAAATGTTACACGGGGTAACATTTGAAATTTCACGTACCTGAAATAAATTATCTTCCATTTAATACCCTTCAATCTATAAAATTAAATAAATATCAAATCCTTTTACGTCATTTTACCAAAAAAAAAAAAAAATAGCTAACTTTTCAGCTAGTTTGTCAAACATTTTTTATAATCAGTTATCTTATCAGCTCCTACTTTTCAGATTTCAGTTAGTTATTTAGGTTTCACGTAATTTTTCAAATTTCAACTAACTTTTCAGCTAGTTTTACCAAAAGTCAAACAAAGCCTTACTGCCTTCCTTTTAAGCGGCACACTTTGTATAATTTCCAGATAATTCTAGTGAAAATATCAAATTTAATGATCTCTTGAACGATATGATTAATGCACAACGGCGTTTTATTAAATTTAGGATCGATCACGTTATATGGATTGTCATGGGATAATCTCACTAAAATGCAGCAATATCTCTTGAAAATATGGTCAAATAACCTCCAAAAAATTAAGTTTTCCAGCATAATTTCTCAATTCATATTTAAAACCATAAACGTAAAACTTGAAATTTTTGAATAAATTGTCAAAAAAAAGAAAAAAAACTAACGTAATCAAAACAAAACCCTTATAGCTAAATTACTGTTCAAATTTGAAGAAGGATAACTACATGATCTTTTTAAGAACAAAAATTCTTTTGTCAAATGGTTTTACACAATTGTTATTGTACAACCATTTCTTACTCACTTTTATTCCAAAATAAACTTCCCTATTTCTTTTTTCGTCTATTCACAATCACTTTCATATTTCTATTTTTGATATGTGTTTTTGCAGTAGAGATCACCTGTTCCACTTTTATGTCAAATCTTATGTCTCACCCCCTTAAGATCTTGACACGTCACACTTGAAATAATAAAAATGATAATATTATATCTTAAAGTGTTAACGTGTTATTAGGAGAAGTAATGGGACATGAAATGAGACAGAGGATCTGCTCTGGTGTTTTTGTTGTTCAAATTTAATTGTATGCTAGGTAGTATGTTTGTTTGGTCAAAATTTAATCGTATAGTGGGCTAGTGTGTTACCTTAAATTTTTGCATTAGGAAAATAGGAAAATTTATTTCGAATAGAATGGAGTATTTCACATCATTAGCCCAAACTAACTTCCACTATTTATCAATTATCATGGCAGCTTGTCTCATTGAAGACGGACACTACCCGTCACAAGCTGAAGACGAATAGTGCCTCTCTCATAATATCACAAGTGAGAGGACACAGTTAATGTATTATACAACCGTTTGTATATACAACTTATTCAGTGTTGTAGAACTTTGTTACAAAGTTGTCGAACTCTATTAACAAAATTATCCAGTTATGATACAAAGTTACTGAGTTTAACAGAATAATTATCGAGTTATGATACAAAGTCAACTGAGTAGGGAAACCCTGCCTTAATACGAATCCGAAATCACAAGCAATCAACGGAAGTTAGAACTGTTCCTCTACGAATCCTTTACCTAGCAATACTCATTCACAACCATGCCTATGTCACAAACATACCAAATAACCCCCATTTCCCCAATTTTAACAATTAGGGCAGAACCCTAAAAGACAACATACTATCTGATTATGAAGCTCTAGAGACTTACCAACGAGATCGGGACAAAAGACGGGAGTGTAGACTCACGATCGATCAATTAGCCTCGAGAGTGACTAGGATGATTAGAGAGATGATGAACGTCGTTAGGTTTTTTAAAAGTGACTTGTAAATTAAACTATTAAAACGTAATTTATAACCTCTTATCACCTTAATCAAAATCGCGGAAATTAATCCCGTAAAACCGGTTACTCGGTGGAGTACTCGACCGAGTATCTCACTACTCGGCCGAGTGTTCTTGGACAGTAACCTGACCAGAAAACACACGACACCCTACTCGGCCGAGTAAGCTCTATTCGGCCGAGTAAACTAGACTCAGAAAACTGTGATATTACAGTGCAGGCTTTCCATGGGTTATCAACATGGTGGCCAAACTTGGCCTTATGTAGGGTCGACTGGTGCATAAAGTAAGGTTGTTCAAAGAAAGGGTTGTAAGTCTGGATTTACAGCGAGTGGTTAGGGGTTTTTCGTGGGTCTTCTAATGGGGTTATGATATTTTGTTTAGTCTGAAATTTGGTATGTAGGTTGAGGGGAGTGGAAGGTAGTCGTACTTGTGTTGTTTGTGGTGGTCATTGGTTTCAAGTAGTGGTTCGAGGGGTGTGAATTGACCCACGAAAAAATTCTACTTTGACTTACCTCAACCCTTTGTGACGAAACCTTATTATAAACTAGAGCTGGACTGTGTGCCGGGCCAGCACGGGCCGGGCCGGGCTGGTGGGGGGATAGCCCGAGCCCACACCACGGGTTGTAGGAGTGCGGGTTATAAACGGGCCGGGCTGTATTTTGCTGGCCCTGAACCGGCCCGCGGTTTAGACCGGGCTGGCCGGGCTGACACGTTTTTTTTTTTTTCAATATGTTCAAGTTTTTCCCTTTGTAGACTTAGTTTGTAAATTTGTCGTATTAGTTATAAATTTGTAATATTTTTATTTGTAAATTAGCGGTATTATTTTGTTTAAGTTAAATTTAAGGGGAAAGAAAAAAAAAGGGCTTGATCAAAATTAATGTAATTCTATAAAACGATATCAAATATTTTTAATTATTTGATATTATTTTTCAAATTACGTTAATTAGGATGCCTACGTATCTCGAAAGAATCAAAGCCCACGTAGTTCTTCACTTACCTTACTTACCTTTATGGCGGATTGGTGGTGTTGG
>LHUT01007898.1:0-10410 GCA_001412135.1 Silene latifolia subsp. alba | reverse complement strand
GAACCGTCCATGGGTGAACGCAAGCAATTCGTAAACATACGAGCATTTTCGTAAGGTGCCACTTCTAGGAAGAAGTGCAATGTCACAGCAATCCAACATTTATACATATCTATATCTATGCTACTTTGACGTTTCATTTTGATTGTGTATCGTCTCATTTTAGGCCTATACAGGTAATCGTGTTTCGACACTCAGAGTCGAGTTACAGCAAATCTGGTTAAGTGAGTGGTGAGAGGGCTCGAAGTTTGAACCACAGCATCAAATATTTCCTAAGGACTTCCTTTTGAAAAAAAATTACTAAAGCCAAAGATTTACAAAAGCCAACTGTATCACCAAAATTTTCTCAAGACAACCTAAGTGGCTATATGATGAAATCATGACGAAAGCGCAGGAAATAGAATTGACTTTTAATAAAGATTTATACTCTGTAGTAATTAGATAATTACTACGAACTACTATAAAAACAAATTGATTGTCGCAGTCAATCATTACGAAAGTCTAGTCAAGGAAAGCAATCTCCCTTGGTATATTAGTAGGGTAGGGAATGACAAGATGATCAGAGTCAAATCCTATGTTCTAAGATATAAAGCTTTTGTATTATTGTGTAATCTTTGTTAGCTAATTCAACAAACAAGTGCACATGCAAGTTTGTGATCCCTTCCCCACATTCAGCTTCTATCAGAACCCTCTCCCATATTCTCTTTCGAATCTGAAATCGACATGTATTAAGAAAACTAGAAGCCTTCCTATCAATTATTTTATAGCCAATCAAACCTTTTTAAGCAGAGAGATCACTTCCTTGATTTTTTTTTTCTTTGGATTAAAGGGAGCTAATAAGTGCAATTTGAATGCCAACGGGTTTTGAACCAAAGTCATAACCCACTCAGACTTTAACTAAAAGTCCTCAGACATCTACCATAGATATAAGCCATATAGAACCCATAGATGTCAAAAGCATAAAACAATATCGATGTAATGATAAGCTCTTTTAGAAAAATATCATTGCGGTGAATCTAAACGAAACTAAATGATTCATATACCTTTGCCCTCAAAACAGGGGAGTCATCAGCAAACCATGTGTCCTGCCTCTCTGATTGACAGTGAGCAAAGCAAGAATTGATGAACAACCCATTTGGCCTAGACTTTGAAAAATCCTTCACTGCATTTAGCATTTCAATTCGAAACTCTGTACAAAACAATTGACAGTGACTCAGAATTTGGTGAAGGACAGATCGTAAAACACCGAATTGAAATTAGCAATAACTAATTAATTACTCTGAAAAAAATGAATCTGTGATGAAGAACAAAGTGCATGGTTCATTTTGCAGCCATCCCATGCATGACGGGGGTCAGCTGTGGGTGGTGCTAAACTAGCTTGCACCTGAAAATCAGCAAACCGAAATTTAGTCAAAAGTGCAATCGTGCAAAATAACGAAAATAATTAGATATACACATTGTAGACCAGATTGACGTGCCTGCCATGCATCATAAGCAGCATTGAGAATGAACATAGGCGTCTTGATGTTTGCAATCAAATTCTGAGGGAAAAAGCACTGAATACGAAAAGAGACGTGTATTAAGAGAGATGCAACGAGGTCTGTACAAACTTTACAGCAAAGACACAGCTGATTTAGATGGTAACTTTATAATTACGTAGAGCATATGAGTTGAGAAAGATTTACCAAAGTTGGGTCTAGGTGATCTGTACATGAAGTGGGTAAGTTCTTCTCAACACCCTGCATGACGATAGAGACAGATAAATCTACCATGTAAGAAAATTGTAAATGCATGCCAACTTAGACAACTGAATTAGGACAAGGAATAGGAATCCTTAAATATCAGACCAAAAACCCTGGTCGAGTCACTACTCTTGTGTACATTAGTCTACCTAGAACTATATTAGTCACAATACCTCTTAAGGCCACCCATAAGCCCAATGAATGTTCCGTCCTAAAACCTATTCGCAATAGAAAGACTTACACCATGGTTAATTAAGCAATCAACTTTGTCCTCTTTCATCAATGTAGGACACTCACATATGAAACTCAAAATGGGTTAAGTGACAGTTCTCAACAGTACCCATGTTATATAAGAGCTTGCAACTTTGTTTCCAGCTCCTCTTCCGTGAACAAGAATGTCATTCATGTTTTGCACTGTGTCGACAAGACGACAACCTATCTCATGGCACTACGTTGTATGTCCAAATTTTGAAAGTTGGTTTCAGAACACCCTAATTGATGGTAATGGCCGTCATTTAGTAATTGTCAGTGTGTGATTCAGAGTTTTTGAATTGTGGTACATTTCTCAGAACCTCCATAAAAAGAAACCAGGAACATATATTTATCTTAGGAAGATTATCATCCTAGCTGCTAGCTATCGACTTCTAGGCTGAGTTGTGTAGAGTTTTACAAAAGGTCAGTCATAAAACCAGTTTATACAAAATTACAAACTATGTACTAGTACTGTTCTGTAGTTTGGCTATTACCAGGTAAGTGACCACGCCGTTGAAGAATTTTCTCAAAGTGCGCCCTCCGGAGACGTCCATTCTGAAATCCCAAGGATTAATGTCAATAGAAAAGTAAATCCTCCAGATTTTAGAGTAACTATTAATAATAATGAAAACATTATTTTTAACAAAAGATGGTAAAAGGTAAAAACATTTATTAGGATTATAAAATTTACTTACGCGTCAAGGAACAACCCTGCATCACTAAGACACTTCACTTTTGTATTTCCTGAAAATAATGCTGCAAATTCGTCACAATGCAATATAGAGGCTAGACCACCAGCAGAGCATCCGGAAAGAAGAGCCTTGTCTGCCGTACGCATTCCCTTGGCCATCAATTCTTCCATGGCAGCCGACCATATGCGCTGCCCTCTAAAATACAGATTGTTGACCTAAAAAACGTTTCAACAAACAATAATATACCCGCACAACAAAACCATACGAAAATGATGAAGTTTGACGTATGACCAACCTCTGGCGGATTTACATTGAAGGACAAAATTTAGTTTTAGCGTAATTACCTTCTTTTTTTGCTAATAAAGCTAAATATTGAGTATTTTTTGGGTATTATAATAACTTTTAAGATTTACAACAAGCACACCTGAAAACAAATATTTTTGAGTTCAGCACTGTGACCGACCCCTAAATCCACATTGAAAAGAAATTATTGAAACTTTCATCTCTCTACTAGGGAGGATACAATCATTTTGTTTCTGTGGTACATAAGATGGCAATGCCAACTCAGAAACTCTACCAACATCAAGGATACAACTTAATTATTTTTAAGAAGTAATGAAATGAAATTTGGTTAACAAACCTCATCATGGCCTTCACTAGCAAAGGATGCACCGTCACAGTATCGGACCTTCACCCTATTCCAGTTGTAAAAATCTGCATTTTAAATAGCAACTTTTATCAGTTTCGGAAGAAAGTTATCAATGCATTAGAAGCTCTAAATGTAAAGAAGGAAGTGAAGATACAGACCAGGATTTTCCTCAGGCTTATTGCTCAGTATTCCTGTAAATGCAAGCTGCTTTTCCATATGATTAGACGAGCCACGTCGAGTCGTCTTCCGGTAAACGCATGTCCTACGGTTGTTGCACCATCCTCCTCCCTGCATAAGATACAAAAGCCACGAAACAAGACAATCAACACAAAATAAACTATGGTAGTTACATTACCTAGAGAAAGATACAGAAAAACACATTTATAGTTACAATTCGGAGCATACAAACTTTGCCGGGATGAACTACCACTTAACTAGTAGACACGAGTGAATACTAGTTTGAGAAAATATGCTACTTTGAGAAAATATGGTAGTTCAAAAATCAAGTTTCTGTGTATATAATACAAAGTACTCTTCATCCGATTTATACTGTCCCCATTTGACTAGAGACCATAACTAATACCCTCTCCAATTCACCATATTCTTCCCNTATCTCTAAATGGACATATATACCCCCATTCATACCTTATCTCTTTCATTCGTTGCCCTGCCATCAACCCTCCACCATTTTTCAATCCACCAATTTCTTCCTTCAACCCAACACCCTCCTTCATTACTTCATCATCTTCATCTCTCACTACACTTCGGTGAGCTCCGCTAACCGAAAATCTCCATTTTCTAGGGTTTTCAATTTCAACAATAAATTTTTCCCCAACTTTGATTCGTCGGCAACAAATAATCATTCACAATAGTGTGTTTTGTAACCCAATTTCGTTGATTTGATTGTAATTTAACAAATTTATGTCGAAATTTCTTGAGATCTATAACTTGTGTGTTTTGTGATCTTGATTTCAATCGTGTTTGATTAGCCGCTTCAACTCGGTTTCGCCTTTTGCCACCGGAGCTTTATCTCCCGCCGCCGGGTTGATGGTGATTTGGGCTGAGTTCCTGTGCGGGTCGGGTGCTGGTTGTAGTTGGGAATGGGTTGTGGCGGGTTGATGGTTATTCAGGTTTTGGGGGTGGGGTTATATGGTGGTAGTTAGGTAATTTTGTTGGTTTTCTTAATTCACTCCCTCAAACACAAAGGGAAGGAAATAGGGGATTGGAGGGAGTCTTTAGTAATGAAATATCATCAACACCATGTATTTACATGCAGCAATACTACATTGATCTTTACTACTCCCTCCACACACCTATGTTCTTCCCATTTCAATAAAATACTCCTCACATATATTAGAGAAATGGGAAGCACTCTTTTGTGCGGAGGGAGTATTACGTTAAATAACAAGAGATAGTATAAGAAGTTCACTTTTTCAGTTTACTAGATTTAGAAATAGAAAAGGCCTACTTATTTAGAGATGGACCAAAAAAGATATGGGGACAATATAAATAGGATGCAACGAGTAATAGTACTCAGGGGAGTTTCTGAGCGTCAAGTCATCTTTCTAAGAGTGAGCTTTCTGCATAGAACACAAAGTAGCCTATAGAAGTTTCTATAGTACCAATGATTAAAATTTCAAACAGACAGGTGACAGAGCGAAATACAACATTCGAACAAAGATCAAGAGTTATGGTTATGAAAGTAATCTCTGCTAGCCTTTGAGCACGGATTATCAATCTATCATGCGAATATACAACTGTCAATACTCATGGCTTTTGTCCTATATAAATTGAATCCAGATAACATTCACAAGTGACATCAAAGGGAGGGAAGCAAAATAATTTCCACAGACCTCTAATTGAATCAGCCAACTGTTGGGCCCAGCCCCAAATCCACGATGCCAATGATAACCAGGTAATGTTCCATCTAAGCAAACTGCAGAAACAAAAATGGATATAAACTGATAAGAGTACTTCTGAAGTAAACGAATAAGTAATTTCATAATGACATGGTGGAAAAAAAATGAGTATTTGCATGATCAAGTCGTAATAAGAGACATCTAAAGCAAGAAGAGACGATACATGGATTAAGAAATGTAATCAAGACACCCAGGCCCAATGAGGTAAAGCAGGTAATGTACGGAATATGATAGAATGAAGCAAAAATTCACTATTCTTCGGTTTGGAATATGATGGAATAAAGCAAAATGACTCACTAAAAACACATGAGGAAGTAATAGAGTGTTGACTGCTGATGCATTTTGCGATGCAATTTTCGTGATGGGTCATACGGATATACGTTATTTTGATACAGAGGTGAGACTAAGTAAAGCCGACCTCTCTTACCCTGGCACAAGCAGAAGCCATTGAGGCAGAAAAAAAAAATTGGGGTAGCAAGTTTCCTCGTGTTGTTTTATACTTATGTTAAGCTCTTACCTTTTAAGAATTTTTTGGCAGCACAAATCGATAATGTTAACCATTTTTGGAAGTTTGGGGTAACGAGTGCTACCTTTTGCTACTAGCAAGGTAATATAACATTCAAGGAACCCTTTTGTCTTAAATCTTAATTCAAAACAATATCATACTTTGCTATGACTGTTATTGACTGAAAAATTTGCTTAGAAATTTGTATTCATGGAGCAGTAAGTCAAATAATGAATTCAGCGAATCAATTACAGGTCAGTGTATCAGTTAAAATACAGTAAGAAAAAAAAGGAAAATAACATCATGCAACAATTCTCAAGACCATATCTATCAATGACCTGCCTCAACCTAGGTCGCCAATAGATACTCGTATAACACGATCTGCTTCCTATTTTGCATTTATCATCGACCTTTTAAACGCAAGTGGGTCAGGATTCTGATTTCAAGCAAGTGGGCAGCTCTCATATTTCTTGTAAGAAGATTCTTCTAATTAGCCAATAAGAAGGTGCCATGTAACATCAAGAAATGGGTATGCAAAATGGTCATAGACTCACAGCGGTTCTCAGACGACCAAATTTGCAAACCAGTCAGTCATGCAACCTGATTTCTTTTTCGTTTATTTTTTGGTGTTTGTAATAGGTGACTGGTCACCTAACTCTTTGATAAATATGGTCACTCTAAGGTTACCATAGTACCGTTTCAATGTACTATTTGTTCAAGCAACTAATTCTATTTCTCTAGTTTCCCTATAAACTAAGCCCCTTAATCATGAGACAATTATAGGTTCTCCTGGCAAATCACATCATCTTTCTCCTTGGCCAATCATATATTATTTTATAATTTCCAATGATTGAACTACATAGCACGGTCACATGGTACGCCCAATGTACTTAATAACTTTGTTACACGTTAATACGTTAGTATCATCATAACCGTGGGGCCTAAAACGGGTTTTTAAATAGCCATTCTTTTTTTTTTCCAAGCGAAATAAGCAGGTGCCGGATGCAACTATGTAAGCGCTCTTATCGCTAGTAGCCTACAATATCAAAGAGACTGTAATGCCTTCATAGACATGTTTTGGAAAACTGCAAATTGAGTCAACATCTATGAACTAAGGTTACAACTTACAACTCACTCATTGCATTTATTGACGCATCAAATGCAAATGCGAGCAGTGAGAAGTCACTGACATATTCTGCCTACCATAGAGTTCTACATATAATTAACACCACAAGAATAATAAAAGATGAAAATGAAATTGCGCCAGCCACTAGTACCACACTCTCACAAACAGACCACTAAAATGATGGGCCCTACATAATGCAGACGAGTCTCGACCCTCGATACCGGTGACGCCCTATTCACATGGAATACACCCAAATGAAGAAAAAATCAGATCATTGGCCTCAATCTCAGAAAGACAGCAATCAAAGATCTGAACTTTTAAATAAACACAAAAAAATTGCTAAAAATACAAACAAGACATCAAACACATCAAAACACAAAAGTGCTGAAAATAAACATCAATCAATCAAAAAACATAACAACATTACCCCACTGCCTCAATAGCTCCAGCAAATTGCGGAGTAGGGGGAGGTCAGATGTACGCAACCTTACCTTGTGTTAGCAATACAAGGAGGTTATTTCCAAATGACCCAATATGAAAATTGCGAGAACTGCATTGAATGACCGCTACTTCACAGGATAAAAAGCGCAACCATTTTGATTTATTCCGTCGTAATACCGAAAACATAAAAGTATTTATTTTGATAAATTAGAGAGATTAATAAAATGTGCATACCAGCACCCTTTTCAGCAGCTCCATGGATAAGAGTAAGAGGCACCATTAATTGATTAGGAAGAGCAGAAACTTCATAGTTCTCCAAAAATGAAATGTGTGTCACATTTGCATAACTAAACCCATTTACAACACAAATCCACCATTTTAACAAGCACAAAAATCCCACAAAAACCCACTTTCCAAAATCCATTCTTTTTTTCCCAAACTTAATTACACTTTATTCTATTTTTCTGCAACAAAATTAGTCTGTATGCTTAAATACCCACTAAATCTTTATCAAAAATCTGACATAACCATGTTTGTAAATACAGAATGTGTGTTTTTTTAAGAGTATTAATAAAGAAACAAAGTATATTTTGTATTAAAAATGGAAGAATATAATAAGATCCGTGTTGTATGGGAGTGTATAAATTGAATTGAATAATAAAATTAGGATTTTGTGAAATTTGGAGAAGATTTGCGCATGCTAAAGATTTTACAGAAAAAGGTAAATAAATGCCTTTATTTGAATTCTTTCCTTAAAACATAAATTTGGTGGGTGGAATACTGGAATACTAGATTGATTATTACTAGTAGAGTGAGTGTAGTGTGGTAGTGTACCAGATGCTCACGCTTCGAATGAATTAATGATGCACTGAATGTTGATTTATAATGTGATTTTCGGTGCATTCTAGTTCACATTTCACGCTCCAATTTATTTTTCGTACTAGACTAGAAGTTGGTAAACGAGTCGGGTAAAATGGGTAGAGTCTATATTGGGTTACAGTTAATCTTGCTGAAGACGGGTCGGAGCAAGTGACGGGTAATGTCACTCACAAAACGGATAGGGGAACAAGGTGGGGGCACCCCCATGTGCTTCCCTCTCTCCTCTATTTGGGTCATTTATGAGAGTAAATGGTATCCGTCACTTCAAAGTGACGGATACGTGCCGTCTTCAATGAGATTTTGTGATTGGGTTATTGGCTTAACGTTTGAATTAAGTTGCACTGAACGGAGTATAGCTGAGCAACGGTCTAACACTGGCCGGATCAGACCAAATCAGACGGAAATGAACACTGAAAATAAAAATTTTAAACAGTTGGTTCAATGAAAATAGTTTTTTAATATTAGTTTATACTCCGTGATCAAAGCGTCTTGCTTGTGACGGGCTAGTTCCGTCACAAGCTGAAGACCTCTCACAAAAAGGGAGAGGTGACAAGGTGGGGCACCCCCCATGTGCTTCCCCGCTCACCTCTCATGGGTATTTTGTGAGAGGAAATGGTGACGGATATCACCGTCTTCATTGAGATTTTGTGCTCCGTGATATCTTTGGAAGATAAAATGATCATTTGTTTTTATGATATTTTAATGATTAGTCTTTAAAACTTAAAATTCGATTCACACCGGTCTTAGACCAGAACGGGTCAAAGACTGAAACCTAAAAAAATGTGGGCCGAGGATTGGACCTAAAAAAATTTGGTCAAACATCAAATGGTCTGTTCTGGTCCATTTGTCTGGTCTGGACCTAAAGTTGTTCACCCCTAAAACTGAGTAGGATCATTTTGGATTGGAATTCTTTGTGTGATTTTTTTAGAGTTGGGAGAGTTCCTACGTATATACGGAGTTTGAATTGAAATTCGGTTGTGTGATTTTTTACATAGAGGTGAAAGAGTTTACTACGTATATTACGGAGTACGTAAAAAGAACCGAATGATATTTATTATGGGTTGGTTTGGAATTTGATTGCAGGTCATTTGTTATTAGATTGCTTTAAATTTGCGTTACTTTCGTGTTAGGAGATAAAGAGTAGAGACTAGTCAATTTGTTTAATTCAGATTATTTCAACTCACGATTATAATGTTTATTTGTTATTTTTGAATTAGATAATATGAAGTGCGGTTTCAATTTAATTGTTCTAGGTTATCTCTAGTGCAATTAGGGTCATTTTAAATCAGGATATTGCCATATAAATTGACTTAAATTGTTTTACTTTGCGATTGCGAGTTTTGGGTTAGCAACGTATGAATTAGATATGAATCATTTTGAGTTTTTGACTTACAAGTTACAATTGGCGTTATGCATGTTGCGTCTATCGAATTCGGATGGAGCAATTTTAGTAGGATATTTCGACTAGGTATAGATAAAAGTAGGTAATTGTTATAAAATTTGTCATAGGTCCTTGACAAAGACAAAAGTAGATAATTGTTAAGGTCTTGTTCTTTTAAGCTTAATTTCAGCTCATTTCAGTTAAGAATAATTTAGTTTAGTTTTATTCAGTTTAATTCAACTCATCTCTTCACAATTTAACCCTTATTTTTAGCTCTATTCAATTCAACTCAATTTCGTTAAGTTAAGTTAAGTTCAGCTCCATAGTTCAATTCAACTTCTTTCAACAAAAAAAAAAAAATAGGGCATAAAACAAATAAATAGGAATAACAATAGCTAGTCTTGCTATAGACGGATATATCCGTCTATAGCTAAAGACGGGTTAAATAGCTTTAAAGTGGTGACATTTTTGGCTTCCAACATCTCACTTGTTGCTTGTTCTATTAGGAATGTGGTATTGCATTTGGTTCGTCTTTAGTTATAGACGAATATGTGCCGTCTATAATGAGAATTTTTTGGAATAATAAACCCTAGAGAGACGTTTTAATATACTTTTGTTAAAAGAAGTTATTATGACTTTTTCTATAGTGCATCTTCCTTTTGGATGTCCTTGCTTGACGCCTCTGAAAATGAGTCTCAACAATGTTTGGCGCAAGAAAGTCATACAGTTTTGGGTCTTTTGACAGCAACTAATAATTCATCTATCACCATTCACCAATAACTAACGAATTTACAATTTTAATAAATATTTGAGGAAGTGGATCTCTC
>LHUT01007897.1:9576-19987 GCA_001412135.1 Silene latifolia subsp. alba | reverse complement strand
AAACGTAAGCATATAGCCTACGGTTCAAAACAAGAACACAGCCGCCCACATCAGTACTCGGTCGAGTACATGAAGGTACCGAGTACATAGACTACTCGGTCGAGTACCCAAACTCCAGAAGCTGATCAGAATCCCATATAAAGCATTCTCGGTCGAGTAAGACCTACTCGGTCGAGTTTCCCTATTACTCGGTCGAGTGGTCATATTCAAGAAGCTATTTTAAACTACACACACTCACACTCGGTCGGGTGACCGGTACTCAGTCGACTTCCTTTTACTCGGTCGAGTACCTCCCTTACTCAGCTAAATCATACCGACACGACGTCCCAAACATATAGTAAACCAAGTAAGATACCGAAACACAACAAAACATCATATTCTCATACTATTACCACAAGTAAAACAAACTTACGATCATACTAATCATGCCATACTATTACCTCAACTATTCCACAACACATAAGCCAACTCAAGCCATATCATCTAAACTACAACATGCACATCACTTTATATAGCACATATATAACATAAGAATACACCGATCCCCACGACACACTCCGTAGTAACCGGTTCGAATTTTTAAGGGCCATAGTGCGGTCATAGGACGTCTCCCAAACCTTTGTAGTAGCCCCAAACAATTTCTACTCGGGTTCATTTTATTAGACGTCATATGTTCATTTGTTCATTTGTTCATTGGTTTTAGGTTTCAAAATCGTTGCTTGGATACCACTTTGTAACACCCCCATATATCAAAGGGCCTTACCAAGGACCACCTTAGCATATAAGGGTACTACCATCTCGATTACCCTAGGTAGTATGCATCACAGAAACCATAATGAAACAACTTTATTAAAAAAGCTGAAAACAAAAGGTTACAAGTCCAAAACTCCAAACGGAACAACCAAACCAAAAGTCATAAAACTAAACTCATCTACAACTAATCGACATAACAAGTGATGACTCCGCCCATCCATGTCTCGCGAGCTATCTCAACATCCATCACTTGCTAGTCAACTACTCACCATTCCCGAATGGATCACTACAAATTTGAAAACATAAAACGGGGTCAGTCAATTGTATAACCAAAAACAATATACGCAGCGGAAACAACTACAACAACACAACTAACCAATATCCAACTCCAACAATTTCCAATAACTGACTACACACTGAATGTGTAGCCTTGCCAGGTTACCCATCACAATAGGTAACATACGCCGCCAGTGGGGACCGCAGCCGTACCACCTAAGCCCCGCTCATCGCAACGAGTGATCCCAGCTCCTTAATGTGCACATCCCTCATCACAAGAGGCGAACATGGGTATAAAACCATCTCCCGACATAGTTCCACAACAGTCAACCAACCAACCAATAATACAATCCAATCAACTTCCATCAATTCCAATCAAAGATAACATACTAACAATTATTCACAAACAATTACTCAATTACACAGCCAACCAAGTAGGGAAACCCTACCTTATTCGCAATCCAAGCAACCACATCAATCAATCATAAAGGCTCCTCTACGAATTCGTCACCTATAACCACATCATACAATCANNTTTAACAATAACAACATGACAATCATAATAAAAGTACGATGTTTACCGATGGAATTGACACGAAGGAAAGATGTAGAACCCTTCAATCTAGCCCTAGCCGTGATTAGAATAGTTGAAGAAGTTATACGTAGTTTAGGTTTTAAAATAATGATTAAGAACCTGTTAACACACCTTTATATACTTCTCCAACTATTTTAATCAAAACCGCGGATGTAAATCATTAAACATTACATTAATAAAATGTTATTTGATTGGAGTTTTGAAACCCAAATTAACAAGTCTAGTTGGCTAGAAGAGTATAGATGTCATGAGTTGCACTTTATTCATCTGTTTACGTTTATGTAAATTATTAAACATTACATTAATAAAAAGTTATTTGATAGGAGTTTTGAAACCCTACCTCGGGAAACCGAGATGGTAATGCTCTAATTATCTTGGCCGGATAGTTGGGGTGTTACAACCATCATATTTAGCAAAGAACTTCGCAAGGGCATCAGCAACGACATTGGCATACCTAGGCTCAAAGACGATTTTCAAATATTGTGAGTCCCTTAATAGTTCCATGCAGTCCAAGATTAAATTCACAGAAAACCCAAGATTATTAGAGACTAAGTCATCATCGGAGAGGGCTTTGACGGCAGCAAGACAATCCGAACTGATTATAAAACATCCCGGACTAGTCGTGGCAAAGCATAATATCCTTCACAAATAGCAAGTACCTCGCTCATGAAGGAAGAAATGGTCGAACATCTCTTTGTCCATCCACATAACCAACTGCCTGACGGGTTTCTAACCACACACCCAATACCAACCAAGCGAGACGAGGAGCAAAAGGAAGCGTCTACATTTATTTTTGACCCAGAGGACACAAGAGGGACCCAACTAATTGGGTTGAATGGGACACTCGGGCTGGGAGGGAGTGAGTAATGTCGAATCGCAATACCAATAACCCAAAAGTAATGTAATTACCATTATATAAAACTAGACGACTAATATTTTATTTAATACTAAAATGAGTGAATTAAGCTAACTCGTGTTATTAATTCGATCAAATAAGATATAAAATGTGGGTCAAAAATATGTAAAATATGGTGTTATCACCCTCGCACGAGGACACTTTGGACATGACTAGTACACTTCCAGACCTAGAATTGGACATGAAGTATTCATGTTCACTCCTAGAGTTGGACGTGAATAACAGCCATAGGCTTGGACATGAACTATTCACATCCAACCATAGGGCTGGACATGAATAATTCATGTCCAAGCCTAGGCTAGACGTGTATTATTTACGTCCAATTTTTTCTTAGTTTCTGTCTTTTAAATGACGTTAAGTAATAATTAAATATCGTTTTTCGACATAGTTCTCGGTCGATCATTGTTTACTTCATCGTTACTAGCTTGATCGTTTTTTATGTCATAGGTCGACATGATATAAACCGTCTTAATCAGAAATTGCGAAACTAAATAACATAACAATTGATTTACGATTTGTTTGATTGCGTTGTCGTTATGTTCAAAACCGTCTAATTTGTTTTTTTTAATAAATAAACGTCTTTTTAAAAAAAAATCTAATTTAATTTTTTTTTAGAAAGAGGGTAAAGTAGAAGGTTATGACTTATGAGGGGGCAAAGTAGGAAGTTCAATGCTAATTGTCGACGTTATTTAGTAATGTGTCGACGTTATATAATATTACTATTAGAGGTAATGGATCATCCATTACTTTTAAAATAAGGAAGAAGATCCTAACTCGCACAAGAATAACACGTATAAATCGAGAAATGATCAAAATTTCTTGGAACAGTCATCCTAGTCATTATAACTATGAGATAAAGTAACTAACGAATTCATGTCGAACATAAATTCTCGGTCCATCTACGTTAAGACATGATCACCTAAAACACATACCCCAAATTGACATTTCCCAGTATAGATAGATATCAAAACTCAAATTGAAATGGAATTACATAATAACATTGTCTTGCATGCATAAGCTTGAAAGCTGTAAAATCACAAAAAGTATAGTGTGATGAAACGATATAAACGTCAGAAAATGACGATAAAACATAAAAGCATGAACCTAAATCATCATGATTATTATTCAGCAAGAGTTGACGAGTGGAAACAATCAAGTTCAACTAGAAGCAGCTGCGCGCACTTAATTAAGCAAGACTTGAAATTTTCAGGTAAGGTGAGCTCCCTTGGCCTATTACTACTGCTTCTCACTAGTTGTTCTGTAGCCTATGGGAAGAATAGTTTAGCAATCAATATACACGTGCGTTGAAGATGGACTAAGAATTTATGTTCGACAAGAATTCATTACTTACTTTCTTAAGAGAAGTATAATAATAATGACTAAGAAGATTGTCCCACTATATTTTGTCCTAACCTTTTTTGCACTCTTCTTGTCCTCTTCTTATTACTGCCATCATTCTTTATTTAGACTTGAATTTTACACTAGTCCTAATCACTACAAATCTTAATTAGTCATCATCACACGAATAAAATTAAGGGTAATTTGATAACTTANTTAGGTATAAGTTTTGAAAAACGAAATTATTCTAGGTATAAGTTATCAAATTACCCTAAAATTAATAAGGTATAAAATAATCGACGAGACCTCATTTACAAGATAGAGTTGAAATTTTAGTTTAAATGATTTTCTCACATATATGGCTAATAATAAAGTTGTTTCAGGGTTTAGAAGGAGTTATAAGGGCAAATATAATGCTGACGGGGTTTAATCCAGATAGTAAATACCCCTTCAACCCTCGTGACTTTACAAGCTAAACTATTTGACATGTTAACGTTTATACCATTCAGTAAGGGTTGGTTTGATAAATCATATGCTTGAGGGCTAAGTATACTTGTGACCAACTTGAATTATTTATAGATGCTTCTTGGCACAAAAATCTATCTGCTGGTTTAGGTTGTATACAGGGTGGTTGTTCCTTAGCTGCACAAAGTGCGGAACAAGCCGAAGCCCTGGCTATTCGGGAAGGATTAACCGTTGTTTTGAAGTCTACTTATGTGCATATCTCTGTCTTCTCTGATTGTTTGGATGTGTTATCCCAAGTCCTCAAATTTAATCGACTCCACCATGGAACCAAGATTATTATCGAAGACATCTTTAACTTGGTCCACAATTTCCATTGTATTTCTTTTTGTTATGTCCCTAGAAACTACAATATGATAATTAACTCATAGATTAGTTAAAGGAAGGAGATATCCGTCTGTAATCTCTACTCGCTTTATAATTGTCAAAAAAAAAAAATCATATGTTCGAGTTGAAACTTTATTGCGAGCGTTATTATATTAAACTTCAACAGTTTTATCTTTACCACCGTTGTGATCATTACTCATATACAACTCTGAGAACTAAAAGTCTAATACAGAAAATAGCAAACAATGCGGACTTACCCTTTGGGTATCGTTGTTGTCCCGCGACATTGGACTGATTTTTTTTTTTTATATAAAGGAAATTTTAGTCTCTATGATAGTTATATAATAATGGCTTAAAAAATTTTATAAGGATGCTGGAAACAAAATAATTATTTCTTTCCTGATTCGTTACGGAAAAAAACAAGATTTATCATTGTTATGAATAACCTAACAAACCAGGCATAAATATTACACACTGCTCTTAATTACTCTTTTTATCTCAATGAATAGTTTACGTTTATTTTATTTTACGAGGGGAAAATAGAGCAAACGTAAACTATTGTCTGAGATTAGACCTGAACAACAGTGCGGGCCAGCCTAACCCAACCTCAGCCAGCTAGCCCGGACTACCAGACATGCTCTTCATCGGGTCAGGGTCGGGTTGCCAATGGTGTGGCCCGAAAAACCCAGCCCACATGGCCCGCCAACCTCTCATGTCTAGTTGGGTCGGTTCAGAAACATCACACCCCCAGCCCGACCCGTCCTTAGCCCACACAACCCCAACTATGGTGTGGGTTCGAGCTCACTCCCTACCAACCCAGCCCACTCCCAGCCCGCACCAGCACGGCCCGATGTCCACCTCTAACTTAGATTGAGGGAGTATACTATAAGCAATATATCAAATTGGGTTATTTACCCTATGACGGGACGCGGTATTTTAAGAACAATGCTTGGTACAAAAATGAGAGTGAAAAGCCCACCGAAAAAGATTGTTGAGCGTAACAGTAAGCTAGTAGGGCAAATTTTGACAAAACTAGATGACCAAACGAAGAAAAGACAAGAAGAAAATGATGGTAGTAGTAGTTGTTGACTCTAGCGGACTATGAATTGAATGAGTTGAATAAAGAGAGTACCCCAACAAATGGATTAAAATAATTTCTAAGTTATACGGATTATGTTCATTGCATCTAATATTCGGTGGTTACCAACTTTATGAGTTATGTCGGCTGCTTGCTCCATCGTACATAATCAAGCCCCAATTTGATTCTTGATTTCATCTAAATAAAGTCTTGTTTTGTACTTGATTTGTCACCAACTAATTATAAACAAATGATAACGAATCGTACACTTGATCTTAGCTTCCTAGAAACCTATTTAAAAAGGTAACAGTATTTTTAACAAACGGAGTATATCTTAAGAGTACGTATTAAATTTATTTACAATAAAATTGATGAGTTAAGTGATTTGTCGTATTTCCCTTCGTAATAACGTCTGTATATGAGTATACTATAGGCTTTTCTTGGGTCAACTTCTACACTTGTTAAACGTGGTTGAAATAAAGGATTCTCATAGTAAATTAACAATCCTGTGGTCTGTTCCATGCCATGTCTTACTCTCTTCACATGTTCTACTACATTAATCATCCACAATAACACGTGAGAAATACATATTGAATGTTTGGGAAAGTACTCAATTTAAATGTTTACATTTGTCGTATTTCCCTTCGCAACATATAAAACAAGTATAAACTATTCACTGAAATGTGGGGACATTATTCGTTATAGGGAACATGAAGGACATTTTTAAAATTGAATTTAGAAGAGGTGGTAAGAATAGAAAAGCAACCAATATTCGCTATAGGAAGTGAGGAACCGTCTCCTATCAGAACTTCATCCGACCCGTCGTAAGGAGAGTGAATGGCGAGAGTGTTGAGCTCGTTGGTGATGTGATGAGTAGCACCACTGTTAAGGAGGTAAGCAGTGTTAGAGGGGACTGGTGAAGTGGTGGCAGTATAAGCTTTTGGTGCCTGGGAAGTACGGTTGTTGCGGTTGGGAGGGGTGTAAGGCGGGACAGTAATGTGGGGTATAGACGTTTTAAGACTTGACAGATTTCAAGGAAGTGGCCAACGATGTGGCACCATTGACACTTCTCTTTGAACGGAGTGACAGTACTCTGGGCAGAAGATGGAGTGGGCAGGAGAGGTGCGTGGTTGAGGTTGATTACGAGCAGGGGATCAAGAGTAGTTTTGGTTATTGCGGTAGGAAGTTACATGGGCAGAGGCGGGGAATGTCGAGTCAGAGCGGGTTGTTGTTGTATGGAGAGTTCGTGGTTGAGTAACTTTTCGTGAAGAGAGTCAAAGGATATGGGTTCATCTCTGGCTTTGACAGTTTCAATGCCGGGACGATAGGTTTTGAGGTCAAGGCCTTTTGAGGATTTTGGCGATTATATCTTTGGAGTCCATGGGCTTTCTAAGAGGGGAGAGTTTGTCGGTGCAAACTTTAATAGATTGCATATATTCGATGATGGAGTTGTCACCTTTAGAGATGTGGTCAAGGCGGTCTTTGAGTTGAAGGATGTGGCCACGGGAGGGATTTGCATAGGTCTTGGCAAGGGTAGTCCATGCTTTATGGGTGGAGGCGGCTCGGATGATGAGGGCAGAGATATCGAGTGATATGGTTCCAACAAGAGCGCCAAAAGGCAACTTGTCTTGGCGTTTCCAAGTCAGGAACTTTGGGTTTGTCTTAACTTTCTTTGTTGTAGTGTTTTTAATGGTTTCGGGTGGGCAAGGGTACGTGCCATCGAGGTATTTGAGCGAATCATATCCGATTAAGAGAGATTCGATTAGAATTTTCCATGCATGAGAGATATGTGAGAGGGATAAACTTATCGCAGCTTGTGAAATTGACAAGGATGAAAGGGGTAAAAGGATCATCGACGTTGGGGATTATTTGATCGTGAGGGGCCATAAAATCGTGGAGAAAAACAAGGGACGAAAGGGGATATTTTGCAATCGTGAGGCTCTGATACCAATATACCATATAAGATTGGAAAAGCTTGAATATTATTAATGTAGAGACAAGGTATTTATACAAAGTACAAAACTTGACAAATAAGAAAGCTAGCCTAGATACAAAGATTACATAGCAATAAGGAAAATACAATAATCACAATTATAGGAAAGACGGAAACTATGAGGAAACTATACAATAGACAAAATATGGCAAAGATCTTAAGACGACGAAATATTAATTTTATCACAACCGCAATTTTGTATTTTCATTCTAATTCTTATTTGAATTAGAACTTGTTATCAATTTCTAATCAAAAGTCCTTAGAAAAGGGAGTAACTTTGAAAAAAGAACTACTCCCTCCGTCTCAGTGATATGTTTACGCTTGTTTTATTTCTCCCTCACAAAATAAAGAAAATGTAAAGATATCACCGGAACAGAGGGAGTATAATAGAATGTAAGAAGTTTGAAAACGTGACATAAAAATTGTAATTTCGAAATTTTGATTAAATTTTCCAGAATTTACTTTCTGTAAATATCAAAACATTAAATATTGTTAATACTATCATAATTACATGGCATGGTTTGGAACAAAGAATTGGATTTACATACCGTAATTGAGATATTTTGAGCGTTTAGGGAACCTAAAATTTATTTGGAATCGGAATTGAAGTGAATTCCTTATCAATTTCAACCTAGTTAAATTTGGGGTTATAGTCGTCATTTCAACTGCATCACTATTGATTCTTTTTTTCCTGATGCAAATTTCAATAATTTTATTTATGAATTTCTTTCCAATAGTTAATATTTTTCGTCATAATAAGTCAATAAATTTTTAATCATGAAAAAACTATAGAAAAACTCAACCCGTACCCGCCACTGCGAAGTCCATAGATTTTTCAAACACCATAAGAAACTTAAATTCGAAATCGAATTTTTCGTGATCTCCTGGATTTTGAATTAAATTCACATTTTGTTTTTTTTATAACTAAAATTATGAAAATAATTAATTCTGCATTTTTAAACACTACCTACTCTCTTTTGCATGAACAAGTAAAACACGTTGACATCTTAAACTCATTCATTAATATGTTGGTCAATTCTGCTCCAAATCTCCACGTACCCTTCTTAAGCTTCTCTCCCTCATTTGCTCTATCTGACCAATTCAGTCTTAATGATCTATCTTCCCACCGTTTTATGGCCTTCTTATGATCATGAAGAGGTGGTATGATTAATTAAAAAAATAAACAAAACACGTTTATTTTTTATTACACTATTTTTTAAATTTGTTGATATGTTCACATAGAAATAATTAAGCCACTAATTAACAATGTGTATGAAATAGGGATGATTTATGCTAGTAATATGACGATTTCTGCGTTGTTCGAATTAGTCAAATTTCGTTGTAATTTTGTGACCTATCATTTACATACATATGAAAACCGGCCTCTTGTTAAAATGAATGATTATGTTTAGCTAGACTAGCTATATTATTGATTCAATTTGCTAATTTCATTTGTTAAAGCTTTGTTTGACACGTAATGTCAACTAGGTTATTTGGCCAAAATTTCAATTATCTTATTTTTGCGCACGTGTTTGACTAGTAGATTATTTAGCAAATAAGCTAATTGAAAAAAAAAATACTACTTAGGCTCTGTTTGGCAAGTCACTTTAATTAGATTATTTGAGCAAAGTAGCATATTTGACCAATATTTCAACTAGCTAATTTTTTTACAAGTGTTTGACTAGTACTCGTAACTTATATAACCAAATAAGTTAACTGAAGTGAAATCCTACTTAGAGTTGCATGTAAGAAGAAATAAGCTAACTTAAACTCAATATACGGAGTATTAACTAGCCTACCAAACTTTTTAATTATAGCTCTTAATTTTCAACTACATTTTCAGCTATTAGGTAGAAGTTTAGCTTGAAGCTACCTTTTTCTGTTTAGCTTGAAGCTACCTTTTTCGGTTTAAGTTAATTTTCAACTAGTTTAACCAAACAAAACTTTAGAATACAATGTAATAAGGAATAATATCTAGCTAAAAAAATTTTGTCTTTCTTTTTTATTATTCAATTATTATAACAATAATAAAATCATGACCGTTATGTCATTTTATTAGATATCGGCTAATCTTTCAGCTACTTTGCCAAACACATATGTAATAATATCAGCTGGTTTATCGACTCTAATTTAAGAGTTTTCGACTATCTTTTAAACTTTCGGTTAGTTTTTCATATTTAAGCTAATTGTGAGTTAGTTTTGCTAACTAGAGCTCAAGTATCTAACAAATTTCTTGTTCTTTAATTTATTCGGTTTACGCAAATTTCTCGAACTCTAGTTAGTTATACGGTTTTTTGTCAAACACAACCTTTAAAAAACTTTTTTTTCCAAATACCACCTTTTAAAAAACGTTTGTCAAACACAACCTTTAATAAAACATTTTTGTCAAACACAACATTTTGGCCAAAGTTTGAGCACTTGTAATGGGATGACTTTCAGTTGATGTTTGAGATAGCAAATAAGATCGGTTTGAGGTGTTTTTGAACTCGTTGGAAAGGTGGGAGTATAGACTTGCCAGCGGTTGTCAACACGGTGGTCAAAGATGGTCTTATAAGGGGTAGATTGGTGTATAAAGTAAGGCTGGTCACATGGAGTTGATGTAAGTTAAAGTAG
>LHUT01007894.1:0-10414 GCA_001412135.1 Silene latifolia subsp. alba | reverse complement strand
GGGTTGATCAGTACCTGATATATGTATATATGTATATATGTATATATATATATATATACTCCCTCTGTACCACACCAAAGGTAACGTAGGAAAAATTGGAATATTTAAGAAAAAGTGAAAAAAGTAAGGGTAATGAGGGAAAAACTAGGTGGGGTATGTAATTGTGGGTTTAATTGTGGGGGTATGTAATGACATTTTGTGTAAATATCAAATGAATATAAGGATAACTTGGTAATGTTGTGGGCTTAATAAGGAATTTTACCCTTGATGTGATACGTCCGTTTATAGTAAGTGTTAACTTTGATCTGGTATGGAGGGAGCATAACTAACAAAAGGTTGAATCTCGATAAACATTGAGAGTTTAAAACAATAACGAGGTTTTGGCGGTAAAAAAGCTACTCATACAACTAAGCATGACATGTCATTCTCTGATTGGTAGACACCATATACATGTATGCCAATTTTACCATGTTACCATGCCGACATACATACATACCATACCATCATACTTTTTTCCCGCGCTTTCTTACTCAAGATTCCAAAACAAGGCGCCCAATCTTAGAGAGAGAAACTCACCTACAAACAAACAAACTCAATAATCAAGAGAGAGAAACACAATCAATTACAATAACAAAATCCCTAATTTCTAGGGTTTTTCTTCAATTCAGATCTTCGTATAACGGTAACTCCTATAATTCTCGCAATTAAGTTTCCATCTTTTCGTCTTTTTGTCGAATTTAGGGTTTTCTGTTTTGTTGATTGTGATTTGTGAGTGCTGTGAATTGAGCAGATCTAAGCTTCTGATTTAGTTTTCCTCAATTTAGTGTTGTTAATAGTAGTGATTTATTAGCTTTGAATATTTGTTTTTGATGATTTGTTGTGTTTATGGTGGTGGATTTTTTGGACAGGGTTTTAGGTGATCTTTTGATGAGTTCATCTGATATGAATATGGAGGATTCAAAGGATACGAATTCGATAGTCGTAAACGGCAGCATTGGTGATGTTGAAGCTCGTTTTTCTGATCTTTGCAAGGTTGTAATTTTATCCTTTATCCTTTACTAGTAGCAGAGCTATGATCTAGAGTTAGGGGGCTAAACATTGATCGGAAATTGTAGGAGAGAATTAGTAATGTTATGCAATTAGAAAATAAATTGGAAATTTTAGCTAAAAGTAATCAATTGTTTTTACTAGCCCTTTTGTTCTGTCACGTTGGCTACCAAGTCATCTTCTCCCTTCGTTTCTCTTTATAATGGTTGAGCAACAATCTACTAGCTTAACTTTGCCACATCAGATTTCGAGCTGCAATAATTTCAAGCTACAGATTACTCCAATGGTTTAGCCAATGTACTACTAGCTTGGATGGACTCACATATCATACTTTTCTATTTATTTATGTCATTTTCGTAACATAATATAGTCCCCAAGCCAAACCATTGGACTTGCTCTAATTACTACACATTGAAAATAAGGAAATCTTGTTAATTGTTTTTTTTTTTTGCTATATCAAACTTATGATGATGACCCTTTACTTTTACTCGCGTGTTCTAATTTGTTATTGATGACAGATTGACAATATAATAGTAAAGTTTCATGCTTTCTGCTGTAAATTTTTATACTGTCATCTTTTTTAGTTTTGTGGTGCTTGAGAAAATTATTTACCTTTTTGAACTTGTTTAATTGTGCCGATTTCAGCAACTTTATATTCTGTCGTGTTGATTTACATATTGGATGTAAAATTTGGCTGCAGAACCAACTTTCCCTTGATGAAAGGAGATATACAGATGCCTTAAAGGTCTTAAGAGAGAGCAAAAACATCTTGCCGACTAATATGTCACCAATAGGAAACAACACGGTATATGTTATGTGTGATTTGATTATTTTAATATTTCTTTTGTTTCTTATTAAATGCAAGGTGTAATCATGGTTTGATTTTGGTATGTTTTTTCCTTCCTGTAGCCAGAAGAGATGGAGAGATACTTGTTTGCTTTTGTCCTTTTTACTGTTAAGCGACTGGGTGTGACGGGTTCAGGTGTGGCTATTGAGGCAGCTAATCAAAGAGGACTTACTCTATGCCAAATCCTGAGAGCTATGAAACTGAAGTAATTTTGCTTATCTGTGTCTTTCGGTAAAATGCCGTACTTGTTGTGCTTTGTGGCTAATTGTTCTTGTATGCTGCAGCTTTGTTGACTTCTTCAAGGAGCTTCCTCAATTTGTTGCCAGAGTTGGCCCGGTATTAAGTGACATATACGGCTTAGAATGGGAAAAGAAACTAGAGGTTCAGTTTTGTGATACTTCTGAAAATTCCGGCCTTTTCCAAATATCTATATATAACATATTAAGTATTAACTTGGACATTCTCTCTGTTTCTTCATATAGGCAAAGGAGTTAGAAGCCAATTTTGTGCATTTAAGCTGTCTAAGCAAGTAAGTTTTATTCATCTCACACATTTTTGCCGGACTTGTTTGAGTTCATAACTTGCTTTTTAGTGTTTTTGGCATGAATATGTTTGATACATGATGGAAAATTAGAAATGATTCTTTTTTAGCCGCCTGCATGTTTATGATTATCAATACTATGGTTTGGTCATGCTTATGCTGACTGAGGGCTTATTTTTTGTCATTAATTAGAATGGTAGCTTTACTATGACTGGCTGTGTTCTGTCACATTGTGAATCGTTGTTGACTTGTTGCAAGTATGGTAGGTGGATATGATATCTTTGATAGAGGACTTATTACGGTTGTGTTTATTCTCCCTGCCTCCCACAAACTTAAGGGTTTTGAACCTTGTGACGCTGATGTAATTAATCGCATTGAATTAATTCCATCTCAAGATTTTATGGAAATATTAAGTTCTCCACTGGTTGGACGTCTTGTGGACTTCAGAAAGAAAGGTTTAGTGCTTTTAAAAGGTTGTCGGCGAACTCCCTTCGTTAACCAGTCCAAAGAACTTGCACTCTTGGAAGTACTTTGTTTTCCTTTTTTTTTTTTTATATAAATTTAAAATTTTGATATGGAATAGTAAATTTTTTTTTTCTTCACATGGGTATTTGCGCTGCTATGAATGTCCTGTTTTGATTTACATGTATTGAGAAGGAAATTCTTTCCAAAATTTTGTTTTGCATTTCACTAACTTTACATTCTCAAGGCGAGTTCGCTTGAAATCAAGATATTGGATTACTGTGTAACAAGTAGACATAATACTAATGAGGAAGTTTTCTGGGTATTCTGTATTCTTTTGGCCGTCCAAAGTTTAAGACCAGGCATACTGTAGCCTCTTTCTTCAGTCATTATTTTATAAGTCCATTTCATGTCCATATGATGACGTCATGATGGAATGATGAATGGAGGGGATCGAAGATGTATGAGTATTCTGATATTGAGTAACGTTGTATTAGTTAGCTTTCTACTCCATACTGGTAAGCTAGGAGTTACTTAATTGATGTTCTGTTGGTGAGTATTTTTGTGAGATTGATGGGTGGCTGTGTTGATCTTGATTGTGAAGTTACTACAAGCGTGCATTCAAAGAATTTTTCAAGACAAGTGAAGCTGAGTTAAAGCCAGCTGTTACAAGCACTTCCTCACCGGATCACATGGCCGACTACTCCAGATTTGGATGGCTGCTGTTTCTGGCCCTTCGAGTACATGCTTTTAGCAGTTCCAGAGACCTAGTATCTTGCATCCATGGATTAGTTTCTATATTGGTAAGTTGTATACATGGTACATTGTACCTCTATGTCTTCTATGTTTCTGGATCCTAATTTATAGTTAAACACTTACCATCATTGGAAAAGATGACGCTTGTAAACGAACACGTAATCTTGTAATCTGTGCTGTCTCATCTGGTTTCTATTGTTCCTCACTATTTTCAGAATGATAATTATTGTACTGCTCTAATGAAAGGTGAAATATGGTACAGGCTATCTTGATCATTCATATTCCAACTCGTTTAAGGAATTTCAATCTTCATGACTCCCCACTATTCGGTAATTTGTTCTTAACCAAGTGATATCTACTTCTTTTGGTTACTTTGCCTTTCAATGTTTAATTGGTATTGTTTTGCTCAAGCTCAAAGAGGAGTTGAACACTTGAACAGCAGTCTTCCTCTGTAAGAAATATTTTAACAGATTGTTAATGATTTTTTTTTTTTTTTGGGCTGTTCAGAGAAGAAAACGGAGAGAGGTGTAAACCTAATTTCATCACTTTGCCAGAAATATGAGACATCCGAAGATGAGGTAAAAAGGATGGTGGAAACAGCTAATGATCTTATTTCAGATATATTGAAGAAAATGCCGCAACCAGCTTCTGAATTCAAGTCTGAAAACTTAGTTAAAATCAACCCAGGTTTATCTACAACTCCTTTTGAATAATCAATTCCACTATCCTTTACTTTTCAGCAGGGTGATTTGTTTGTAATTACTATTTACTGAGTGCAGACGGCCTGACTTATTTTGAAGATCTGCTGGAAGAGTGTTCACTTCCAACATATATTTGCATGCTAGAGAAAGATTACTATGCTGCAGATTGGAACAAGGGTGATGTTGACGAGAGACTCTTTCTAAATGAGGATGACAGCTTACTCGGTTCAGGAAGTCTCTCTGGTGGTGGTGTGTGTATGAGTGGAACTAAGGTAATCTTCTTGATAGCCCATACAGTTTGCAATCATTCTGCATTGACCAAATCGATATTGTTAATAACAGTCCCTGTCACGCTTCTCATTTCTGGAGGCTTTATATATCTTTTTCGGGATGGTGAGGGGATGGGTTTTATGGTTTTAATGCTGTTCCTTTTGATTCACCTATTTGCGTCACATTGCCAGAAGTTGGAATAGTTTTCACTAGAATTGTGAAGGAAAAAGCAATTAATTAGTCTGTATCAAAATTGGTTTATTATTTATTTCATTCTTCTTTATTTTTGCTGCAGAGAAAATTTGATACAATGGCGTCTCCGACAAAAACTATCACTGGTCAATTTTCACCATATCGATCACCCGTGCATGCTGCAAGTAGGGCAGGTGGTTCTGTTAGTTTTAGAGCTCCTACCCCTGTTAGCACCGCAATGACGACAATTAAGTGGCTTCGTACTGTTATCTTTCCCCTTCCATCACAGCCATCTCCTAAGCTGGAGAAGTACTTTACATCATGTGATAGGAATGTAAGTAGCGAGGTTGTTCGTAGGGCCCATATCATTTTGGAGGCCATTTTTCCTAAAAATGTTCTTGGAGATACATCTAATGTTGAGGATCTACCAAAATCTGCCTTGCTTGACTCTATATGGGCCCAACAAAGGCAACAGGAGGCGTTGAAGTTGTACTTCAGGGTCTTGGAAGCAATGTGCACTGCAGAGGCTCAAATGTTGCATGCAAAAAATCTCACTTCTTTGCTGACCAACGAAAGGTTCCATAGGTGCATGCTTGCTTGTTCTGCAGAATTAGTTTTGGCTACTCATAAGGCGGTGACAATGTTGTTTCCAGCTGTACTTGAGAAAACTGGAATTACAGCTTTTGATCTTAGCAAAGTGATTGAAAGTTTCATCAGACATGAGAATTCCTTACCTAGAGAGCTTAGAAGGCATTTAAACTCTTTGGAGGAGAGATTTTTGGAGAGCATGGTGTGGGAAAAGGGCTCTTCAATGTACAATTCTTTGACAATTGCAAGACCGTCTCTGTCTGCAGAAATAAGTCGTCTTGGTTTACTGGCGGAGCCTATGCCATCACTGGATGCTATTGCTGTGCACAGTATTGTGTCTTGTGGAGGCTTACCTCCTCTGAAGCATGATACTGAAGAAGGTATTAATATAATTCTGTCCCTCCCTACTTGTAAGTTGCAACTACTTGACTACCTGTATTCATGTTCCATCTTTTAAGTGTAACAACAATAATGCCCACCTGACGCAAAAGTAGTGTCCAGTTTAGGGGGGGTTAGGGGGGCATTTCAACCTTATCCATGTGACAACGACACACGCTGTTCTCCAAAATTCTAATAATCGCTGATGTTTCGCTATTCTTTGGGCTTGGAACATGATGAAGTTGGTCGATGCCAATTTTATTGTAGGCCACTCATAATCCGCCTCTTTATGGTCAAGACAGTGGTAAAGCTACGTACAGCTTACCCGTATACTTCGCCATGTATGGGAGCCTTTCAAGGCACCAAGGCTTATGTTATTGTGCCTTCCCCCAGAGTGTATTAGTAAGAATGTCTTAGTATAATATGCGATATATCCATGCAAGTATGTTCCGCCAGATCCTTCAAACATACTTTTTTTTTGTAGGACAAAATGGAGACATCAGGTCCCCAAAGAGAGCCGCCACGGAGTATCGGAGTGTGCTAGTGGAGCGCAACTCCTTTACGTCTCCAAGGAAGGATCCATTAATAAACAGCCTCAAGCATAAGTTAACTCCTCCAGCGTTGCAGTCTGCATTTGCTAGGTAAAACACTACAAATTCCATAATGATTCAGTTTTCCTGTCAACACCCTTTTCTTTTCTGTGTTCAGAAAGTATTGAATGTTTTTACTAACCTCGGGCTTTTTTGTTCTGCTTCTAGTCCATCTAGGCCAAATCCAGGGAGTGGAGGTGAAACATGCGCTGAGACTGTGATTAATGTATTCTTTCGCAAGGTATACCTTAAAGCAATTGTTTTGTAGATTATACAGTCATCATGTGCAATTGTTTTGTAGATTATATAGTGATCTTGTAAACGTCATTTTCACAAGTGTTTTCCTTTCGACTGTCGCTATAGAGATCATATTCTTAATATTTGGAGTGGAGGATTCTGAGAGTTTTTTAAGAGGCTTTTAGATTGAGGTCTGGCGCCTCAATATTTCGCTTCGTCATTTTTTTAGGGATAGTTTAGAAGGTTAAGTTAGATGGTGGCATTTGTAGGTTCTTGATGCTAATTTACTTTGAGTTGAAATTGTGGCTTTTAAAAATTGTATTCTGGGTTTCTCTTAATCATTGTTCTTCCCTGCCTTCAAGTTCGGTGAATCATTTATATAAGAACGCGTACAGTTTAGTGAATCATTTAGGGCATGGTTGGATTAGAGGAGTTGGAGGGGAGGGATAAGGAGGCATGCAAAGTCACTTATTTGGTTAGCAAGGGTGGGAGGGGAATACACCCTTACTCTCATTTCACCATATTCTAAAACCAAAAAATAGGTATACTTCGGTTCAATCGGAAACAGAGATATGATTGGCTGGTTAGATCTGCTATAAAATTTACCGGATTCTATGTTTTTGAATGTAGACTATGAAGTTAGCTGCTGTGAGGATCAACATTATAGTTGAAAAGCTGCGCGAAAAGCTTGAAAAGCAGGAAACCCCTGGAGGGGTTGATTTGCCTCAGCAATTCAGAGAGATTGTGTATAGTTTTTTTCAGAAAATTTTGAATCAGCGAACCTCTCTTTTTTTCAATCGTCACATTGACCAAATCATTCTTTGTTCTATCTATGGCGTAGCAAAGGTTGGTTTGCTAGTAATGATATAACATTAAACACACCCCAGATCTTTGCTCCCTGAAATAATCACTGATGTTAATGACGTGTCTCCATTCAGATTTCTCATGTGAAGTTAACCTTCAAGGATATTGTTTGTCACTACCGCAATCAACCTATATGTAAATTATCAGTCTTTCGCAGTGTATTTGTTGATCGGTCATCAGCACGTGGAAATGGAGTAAGCAATATGACAATTAATCACTTTAGTTGCTCAAGTCCTTTTCCCTGATTACTAGGGCTAATCATTTGATCGTTTTGTAACAGAGACAGGGGCAGAATCATGTTGACATAATAACATTTTACAACGAGGTATTTATTCCTTCAGTGAAGCCTCTTCTTGTGGAGCTGGATCCTCTAGGAACAGGTATGAAGGCCGGTCTGATTCCTGAAAGAAATGACAACAGTGAAGGTTCGTTGTCTCGTAAATTAAACTCCCCCAGATTCTCAAATGCCTTGTATTTTTCCTTGTAGAAGACTGAAATGAGTTTCATTTGAGTTCCTTATTTCGTACTTCTCTTGCAAATTAGGTCGATGTCCTGGATCACCTAAAGTGTCTGGTTTCCCAAGTCTTCCAGACATGTCCCCCAAGAAAGTCTCAACAGTTCACAATGTCTATGTCTCTCCTTTGCGATCATCAAAGGTATTTGTCAGTTGTTACCTCTCTTGCAGTTTTGTTATTTATCCGTTTCATGCTTAAGAATGATGAAGGAATAGTATTTAGTTGGGTACCTCAAGTCTTAATCACACCTTTCAATATAGTGTCCGACTGTCAGTCATGATCAAGGAGTCGGTCATCATGTCTTGATTATGGTCGTTTGCCATAAATGCAGAGGATACCACATTATAATAAACCAGTCTTAGCTCTTACGTAAGTTGTTCTTTTGGTTGCCATTAGAAAAACATGGAATTTGGGATTCTAATGAATTACAAAAGTCAGAGTTTGGTTGCCATTTCTTTGTTCAAAATGGAGGAATTGTCAAATTTTACGAAATGAAGGGATTTGCTTACTCTCCCCAGTTAATTGTAATCCCCATGAAATAAATTACTTGAATCAAACTTGTTTATCCAAGTCGCATAATTTGAACGAAAGATGTAAGTTCATATGGATTGGGATTTCATTCAAATATTGCAATTCTCGTATCATCAGTCAAACAAACACTAATAATAATGAGGGACTTTCATGCATAGAACTATAGAAGTATAGAATCCAATGAAAATACTTCCATAGTAAACAGTTCCAGTATACGCATGCATATCTGCTACACTTGCTCGTAATACAATTATATAAAGCTGACATATCTTGCCAATTTGACTTTGTAGATGGACGCTCTGATTTCACCGAGATCCAAAAGTTATTATGCGTGTGTGGGGGAAAGTACTCATGCTTATCAAAGCCCTTCAAAAGATCTAACGGCCATTAACGACCGCTTGAATAGGTATTTGTCTAACAGCCATCAACTATATTGTCCCGACTCAAAGACGAATAATATGAGACCATGAATAATAAGAGAGTTTGTCGGCCATCTAATATCATAAATTCATATTATTTGATTACATTCTTCTTGTGTGTTTTCTCAGTACTCCCAGGAAGATCAAGGGACGTCTGAATTTTGATATGAATGATGGCCTGATAAGTGATGCTGTCGTGGCCAATTCGCTCTATCTTCGGAAAGGAAACTGTGTTGGCAAAACTGAGCAGCCTGACTTAGATATTCCATAGATAAGAGATGTAAATTCAGTGGTTCCATACTTGTTGATATCATTTTTTTTTAACCTTGTAAAGTATAATTTATTTGGAGGCCTTTCTAAATTCTAACAAAGGAAGTGAGAGAGCAGGGTGTGTTGGTATGAGCTGCCCTCACTTCCAGTTGATGATTGTATATGTTTTAGGCTTTGGTTACCACTTCCCATTTGGTGATAATAATCATTTTACTATCTCATTAGTTGACACTCTGGGCTTTCACCAGATACATTTTCTTTCTACTCATATGAGCTTTCTGCTTTCCCTGTGTCGGGGTGTGTGTCCCCAATTGTATTCCTTCACGACCTCGGTTTTTGAATAACCGTCTTTGTTGAGAGGTGTAAGGACTATGATCGGAATTGTTATGTTTTCAGGACAAGTACTTTAGTTTAGAAAGATCTTTGAGTGGTCGAATAAAGATACTTGGATTAATAAATAGACAGGTTCCTAAATACTCTTTAGTTAACAGGTTCCTAAATACCCTTTATTTTCATGTATAAACCGTAAACCATTCGATGTTAATTAGATACAATTTGAACCGTAGATAAGTAATGGCCTCTCCATTTCTTTTTAGAAAATGGAAAGGATTTTGACTCATAAATAACATCCAGCTATAGTGCCATCTTACGTTTTAAAATTGAAATAACAAAATCCAAAAATTCTTCATCAGATTCTTCACAGCCTTCAGCCTTCATTCTAATAACCTAGGCATAAAGCGTTGCATCCTACAATAAGAACAACCAATTGTTAGATTTAACAAGTTGTGGTATATTTATTTATCAAAGTAGTGATTTTGAGCATTATTCTAACAAAATTTCGGATTTTACCAACAAAATTGTACTATAATAAAATGTAACTTACTCTGACACGGACATAGCGCCATAATGTAGAAGTATCCTCTGCAAATCTCTTACAACGTCGGGAAGATACAGCGTGATGACTCTCGTTGAATCTTCAACAGGAACATCACACCAATGCTGCATACATTTAAAATGGGGAAACTTAAAATAAGTAAATAAATAATTAAAATGAGAGTAAGCCATCGGGTGGTACCGAGTTTCATACCACCCGAATTAAAAATTAAGAAAAATTGAAGGTTTAAATTAGTTTAACTAGTTTTGTGACCCGTGAATTTCACGGGATATTTTCTTTTTAGTGTGATGTTTTTAGTGTTTCTAGTAATT
>LHUT01007891.1:0-10416 GCA_001412135.1 Silene latifolia subsp. alba | reverse complement strand
AAGCACCTCAACACCAACACCGTTCAAGAGACTTGGCTTACCACTAAAGAGACGACTAAGACTCCTATAGGAGGAGATTATTATGAGATAAAAACAAAAGAGGAATTTACAGAGAAACACCATTCAAAAAACGAGAAGACCACCGCCTTAGACCCCAACCAACACCACTGCCGAAAACCCAAAACCACACTACCCAACACACCACAAAACAGAAAGAAGAGCACCCCAGCAAACAAAACCCCATTCCACAAAACAGAAATAGACCTTAGATGAGAGCTCCAACGAGTATCATCCAGCCTTTGCCAATTGCTTGCTTAATTCAAACCAATCCCAGTCTCAAGTTCACAATCTTCAATCAACATATCTATCTCATTGGAATACGCTTTTTTCAGTTCGTTAACTCGCTTATAAGATGCAAAGAATATGATTGACAACAATGATAACTTGGAGAAAAATTGGAAAATTGGTACGACATTCTTTGTTACTGCTACGAGTGCTAATTCTAAGCGATGACCAATCTTGTTTAAGACGGTCTCAACTCTTAAGACCGTTTTAAGCAAGACCAATTGCCCTAAGATTTTCTCATTGTACTTGTATTTTATGGTTCAATTAATTTAGTAAAGTCAGAGCAACATTTATTATTTAGTGTGGCTGCAAATTCTAAACTACTTCCAAAATAAAACAAAATTCTAGCCTACCATTTAGTTTTTTGAATCAATTGAACCAATTTCTTCTGCTTTTCCTTAAATCCTAATGCGACGGCTCTGATTAAGGATCGGTTACATAACTAAGGAAAATTATGTGGAAAAGGAATCATAAGATCCGCGAAATTGCTAAATGCTTCACACATTTTCGTCTAAAATTGTATATTCATGGAAAAGGCCTTGCGTAATTTTTATTGTAAATTTTACTACGTACTCCATGAAAGATTGAAAGGCTATGCCTTCTGTGAAGTAGGCATAGCTAGAGAGACTCCACTTGGTAAATCTTTCCATTGTTGCGTAACTGTCTTTATCTGTGTGTAAAATTGAACTCCAGCCTTTCCTGAAAGTCATTGGGAATACACACATATTGAGGTCCCGAGTGAAATCGAGTCAAATGGGAATCAGTAAAAAAGAAGAAAGTGAGACATTAGAATTGCGCAATTTACCGTAGAAATTGAGATCGCCAGCAAACGATGCCTTGCTGCCGGTAAACGAGAAAAACGGAAGAGGTACCGGAATTGGGACATTAATGCCAACCTGAGATCCATATCCCATAGTTTAGCTTAAGTTGGTTGGCGATTGGAAATCAGGTTAAACAAGTGATAAAAAGAACAACGGCTATTCTTGCAAGTTGTAAGAGAATGCAAAAAAGGGTCTTTCATTACCTGCCCAGCCTCAATTTCAGTCTGAAATTTCCTCGCAGCTGCTCCCGATGAGGTAAATATCGACGCTCCATTTCCATACCTGAGACACAAAGAAGTTCACAATTATATGTATCATCTGACGAATCAGAGTGCCCTAGTGAAACAGAAATAATGTGATCTATGCAGTTATTACTTGTTTTTGTTGACGATGTCTATAGCTTCTTCCAAACTGTCAGCCTGATCACAAAGAAAAAATTTGAATGTAGCTCAAGAAAGAGTTGGTCAAAAATTCGGAATCAATGACTAAATATTACTGAAAAATAGCTAGTATACCTGCATGCAAAGTAGCACCGGTCCAAAAATTTCCTCCTATTCATATAATGTGAAATACGAAAAGTTTTAGTTCCACTACACCTAACATACACCCAATTAAGCAAAACATATTTCAGAAGGGAAATAATACCTTGTAACATTCCATGTCAGCTGTTACGCCACTTAAGATAGTAGGCCCCACAAAATTTCCGCTTTCATATCCTGGAACCTTTTTGCATAGGAATTTGGCAGTAATTAGCCCACCAAGTGAATGAGTGAGCTCCAAACCATCTTCAGTTACATGACCACAGTCCCTCATGACCCACCATTATTTCCAAAGTGGAAAATTATAAACTTAAGACTAGACTCCAAGACTAGAAGAAATAAAGATTGTAGTTTTTTTTGTTTTTTTGATAGAAACCAATCGAGGGTTCCAATTTACTTCCAAATCAGCAAGATACACAATGTTCCGTGGAGTTTCTTCCAACCATACTCGCCTACCTAGACTCCAAGGATGGAAATGAGCCAGCGTATGAGCTACGCTATACGCTAAAGTTGACGTACAAAAGAGAAAGAAACTGACTTATATGATTGTAAATTAAGTAAAGATCATCGCCAATTTGGTTCTCCATAACAAAACTCCTCGACATCTAAATTTAACTTGTTTTTTCAGTTTTGTTTAACATCCCCAAATTCTGTTCAGGTGCAAACACAAGATCTAGGAGTAAGGCGGGTAATGCCAAGTAAAGCCAATGAATAATGCTTGAAATATTATCACTCACAATTTATTGTCCCCTATTCGATTTTTGCAGTGAATCAATATCAACATTGACCTTCGACAATTAATTTCTCCAAATATGAGTAAAGATACAATCTAAATTTGACATTTTTTATTTGTCAAAACAACTAAACTTTGTAGCTATTGTGTATAGTGAGAAAAATATTGTTCACAGTTAACATCGTTGACTGCCAAAAATCAAATGAGGACAACACAAATGGGGTGGACGGATTATCAAATTACTGGACAACCTAGACCTAGCTCAAAACAGGTCAATAAAATGAAACAGTGAGCTGATGAAATACCACAATGTTCCTTCCGTCCAGTACTAGCCTGGCTCCAGCGTCGACCCCACTTTGAATCAGTGTGCATATTCGTTCTTTTGCCTGTCAGCAAAAGCAATTTCAGAGTAAGCAGATACTTCGAGGCAAAGTTACATAATAAAGATCCAGTGAATGAGATACTAATGGTAATTTGGTATGTGTAGCAGAACTACAGCTCCAAACAATTGTACAGACCTATACTACTCATGCAACCAAAAGACCCCTTGGATTAGTTTCTGTAGAAAACAAATAAAATGTAACACAAGTTCCTACCTTTTTTTGTCCATGTAGAGATGAGACATGACAATCTATAGGGAATGAGTGCAGTAATTAAGAATCACCTGCTTGCTTATGACAGGACCAAGGTCGGCATCAGGTGCTACGCCAGCATTGACTTTCAGCGATTTAGCAAGCTCAACCAACTTGTTTTCCCTTGATGATAGGAAAAGACATACAAGTTCATTGCGATTACAGAATAAACACAGCAAATACCACACAACCTTCATCTTACAATATAACTACAATTGAAATAAGTAATTTCACAAGCTTGTTTAAATTCATGATAACAGGGCAACAAATGTTTTAGCAAGTAGTCCCATTCAATGAGAAATGAGGTTTGGTTACACAAATCCTCCACCATCACCTACAGTATACAATACTGGACAATAGTTAGGGTGGAATGAGTAGTTGTTTTCCCTCACTCCGAGAGTAGAGGTACGGAGGTACATCAGTATATGATGATTAGAGGTAACCAGATACTCTAAAAAACTACACAGGCTGTTTACATGTACATATCCGCAGATACAAGGTTGGGACTTGGGACAAACAAGAGGGCGACAAAACAGCAGTAGATACTGGTATAAAGAAAATCATATGCCGTATATCTTAACCATAACAGATCGGTACCAATATATTACCTAAAAAATTATTTATAGGTTTATGATCTTTTCAACTAACTTTTACTCTGGAAGTATTTAATAATAAACCATTAAAAAAGCACAAACAAACAAAATATCACGTACCATGTCTTCAAGTCACCAACAAAGACCACGGTGCTAAGTGCCATGCACCTTTGACCTGCAGCACCAAATCCAGCAGCAGCTAGTGCATTTGCAGTTGCATCGACATTTGCGTCAGGCATGACAATAGCATGGTTTTTGGCACCCATGTTAGACTGATTAAGAAGGAAATAGGAGGCAACCAGTTAATAAATAAACGCAAAAACAATTGAACAACAATCATCAGTTTGCGATTCGAATATAAACCAAAAAGCTTTCTTTTACCTGGACTCGCTTTCCTTTCGCAGATGCTCTAGCATAGATGTGCATCCCGGCCTTCAAGTACAAATGATAATTGGGAGTGAATTAGCAAAAAGAAATAAATGACTCGAAATATTACCAGTTGTAGGTACAGAAATGTAATAAGCTGATATTAAAAATCCCTACACGAAGAATCTCTCTTTTGATCAAGTAGCAAGAATTTCATCCCCTCGCGTCCTCCACAATTAAAATAAAAGAAATAAGACCATTAAATTGAAACCAGTGCGTTGTGTTAGAAAGTAATGTGCCATTTATCTCTTCTTTCACCCTTCTCCTTTCAGTTATAGAGAGTATATATAAAGAGGCAACAGGAACAGCCTTTCATAATCCCTGGCAATCAGTCATTGATCCTAAAGGTAGATCATTATCATTAATCTTTAGGCTACCATTCCAAATGTGACTTGAATTTTTGTAAGAAAGTATCCCAGGCAGTCTGCCCAAAATAGAGTATATATATTCCTTTCGTTTATGAGGCGAAAATGAAGAAAATATAACACATTTTCAACTTTCAAAAGTGGAACCCGAAGTTTCCTCCCCCTTCCCTCGTCCCTAGCATCTTTTCATCTTCTCACTCCAATCAAACAAAAGCAAAATTAACTTAGACTCGTTTTTGCTACTACAGACTATCTTCTCTCAAAAGTCAAAACAAACGGAGGCCAAAATGCTCCCACAAATCCACTGTAAATAAATGTAATCATCAGACTTAGGATAAAACTAGTGCCTAATGAGAAATAACTTACATTATTTGAACCAACAAATGATACAGCACGAATATTGTCGTCATCACAAATTGCATTGACAGTGTCCTGTTTCACAGAACAAAAAAATTGTCGAACGACGCAGGAAGAGAAAATTAAATAGTTTCTAGCAACGCAGCACTGAAAACTCTGGCATGAAAGTGATGGCAATCTAAACTTCAACCCTGACCTCTTCTGAAAAGTAAAATGGAATAACATAAAGAGAAATAATGATAAATCATTATAGTTATCACATACAACATACATTAGTCCCATGAACAATATTTAAAACTCCATCAGGTAGACCTGCTTCCATGGCTAGCTCAGCAAGCATGACAGATGCTCCTAAAAATGAATTAATACAGCAGTTATTAGTATACGACAATGGATGAAACTGGATAAAAGAAACTCATGTGAATCTTCATGCACTTGATGAATAAACATCAGCGGCATAAAATTGAGAACAACGTCAACAGAGAAGAATATCCTATCCTTACGAAGTTACTTCCACAAATGCGAGAAAGGAAATATGTCATTTTCAAATCTCAATGCCAAACTACACTTTAGAGAAAAGAAGTTCAGTGTTTGCTGTGTAGGGGCTGCTCTAGAAAATACCCCAAATTCTTTCCCTCCACGTGCTCAGTCTGTCGACAATTTACCAAGAAATATGCCAAGATCTTACTTATTGTATTAACACATCTTAGCTATTAAAACTTGGAACATATAGCATAGAAAAATCCCTATAAGCAAATAAAAAAGGACAAAGGAAGATAAGATAACCCAAAGACAGAAATAACAAAGATCAGCAGCCAACTCTTCCTCCTTTTTGGTCTGTCTTAGTAGGATTGACTGATTAAGATTCGCATATTTTTTTCTGAATAGAAACACTTTGATCTTTTAATAAATAAAACTCTAGTTTTCTTTCCAAAAGAAAACCCCACAGGTTCCTCTATTCACAGATGTTAGATGTATTTGGGGGAAAAGTAAGTGACAAATTTCCAGTCTTATCTTCACTTTAAAATGCATTTTACTTCCATACAACGCAAGCTTATTTGTCTACCTTTCTGGGCATCTTTTCACAACCAACATACGACGATCAGATGACACTCACAAAAAGGAAACTGGAAAGTAAAACTCGAACGAGTGACGGAACATCAAGGGATTTGACTATATATATGAATGGAAGTTTGGGCAGTGTACAATTGGAAGTTAATTAAAAAAACAAGGCCACGGCATAATAAAATCTAACTAAAAACTGATAATTCATCTCCCAGTTTGGGACAATTTCTATTAAAGTAAAAAGTGATGTTTTATGTCTATGGAAATTATGCCTACATATATTTCGTAAAACTTTATATAAACTGTAAACCAAGAGGAGTCAAAGTGGTCACCTGGATCTTTCTCTGATGGTTTTAGAATAAAGGTATTGCCAGACGTGACTGCAACTGGAAACATCTGAGGAAAACGATATCACATGGTCACTAAATTGAGTTTCTAGGTTTTCCTCCTACCATGCACGTTAGAAAAGAGAGATTCCGTGACTGTAGATTTAAAAAGTCAGGCGACTCCAACTACAAGAGGTGTTTTTGAAGGAATTAAAACTTTAGTATCATGAGATAGTGTTACATCAAAATGGTTCACCGTAATTGCTATTTTGTCATTGCATCTTTAAATTCTATGAATCTACAATCTATTGTTTCTACAGGGCAAAGGTGCAGTCAAGCCAACCTGAATGAAGTAGGTGCAGTTAACTCCTAAAAAGGTTTGGAGCAACTTTAAGTAAGCGAAAAGATCCTGCTGAAGGTCTACTTTCGGATAATACAAAGTCAATGTCTCAAACTTCTCTGTTATTTATTAAGTAGCAAGTTCTTTCCTAGTTTTTTCTTTGTTTAAATGTCTACAGGTCCTACATTAGGATGTGCTCGGTTAAATGTACGCATAAGGAATTCTGTAAATTTCACAAAACATGTACATCAATTATGGACTCATATTCTAAACGGCTATTTACATGACTACATAGATGTATCTTTTTGCAATGAAATATACAGTTTTCGGAAAGACCACGTGCTCCCAAAAGTTGAAGGACCATCTTTTAACTAGGAGTAATGAAGAGCGATTCATACATAGAATGAAATGAACAAAAAGTGTGTGCAAGTACTTATGCCGGGTTCAGTTAGTACTTATTACTTACCCATAAAGGAATCATCGCGGGGAAGTTAAAGGGGCATATTCCAGCACAAACACCAAGAGGCTCTCTGATGCTGTATGTATCGATACCATTTGACACATTGGAAACAAACTCTCCCATTTGAAGACTTCCCATTCCACACACGTGTTCCACCACCTCTACAGAAGGTTTTGGGTACAAAAAGCATTAGAATATCAACTTAAGCAAACCAGTTTCTGACCAAATGATATCAGATAGCTAACCTAAGCCACGGAAAACATCACCCTGCGCATCTTTAAGTGTTTTTCCTTGTTCAGTAGTTATATTCAGGGCAAGCTTATCCTGGAATATGAGTAAAATGATAATGAAAAAATTTAAAATTAAATAATACAAATACACTATTTTTAGATTTTTTTATGTGTGCCTCTGAGTTTATTAAATTCTACTACATAAAATTCTTTTTTTTTTTAAATTTATCTAGGATTACTGTGAACTACATAACAGTTCATCAACATAAGTGAAGTACTCGAATACGCTTATTTTAACTGTCATTTGTAGGCCCTGTTAATTGAGTACTCAACAGCAATTTAAGTCATCTACACAATCGTCGCTATGGGGTCCTAAATTGTAATAATAGCTTGATTAGCAATACAGATCCTAACAAATATCTAATATAATACTCCGTACTCAGGTTATGCTTAGGAATTGTTTATAGACTTTAAAATATATTAGATGAATTTTGTTTTAGAAGAAAGGGGGTAGGCGAGAGATTTTAAAGAAACAAAGGGTTACAACTTACACCCTTACAAGTTACACCATAAGATTCCAAATTTGAAAAAGCTTAAATCTCACCATGTCTCGCCTGATAAGTTCTTGAAGCTTAAACATTATACGTTGACGAGTTGTAACAGGTGTGTTTCTCCATGATGGAAACGCTTGCTTTGCTGCGGCCACTGCAGCTTGGAACTCCTCCTTTGTTGTTAAAGGCACTTGAGAGACAATCTCTTGGGTAGCCTGATATATCATAAAATATATTAGCCACAACAGGGCAAAAGTTGTTAACATAAACCTGTAAACCAATACAAGACTATTCCACCATCAGGTAAAGTAAAAAAGAATATGGACATAAATTATACCGGGTTTATAACATCAATTGATTCGGCTGCCTGTGATTCAATGAACTTGCCTCCCACCAGAAGTGGAACCCTCTGACACAAAGATTATTAGGATACTACATAAGTCCTCATAATTCATAACTGCAAATCTTAGCATCAATATTGACATGACAACTTTAGGGTTTAGGCCAAAGGGTAGGAGCAGTACACCAAAAAAACAACAATTTGACATATCATCCACAAACAATAGTCATTTCCACAGATTGTTACCTGCTTCCATCCATTCCTCGCACTTTTATGTATCATTCCTTTGCCTAACAGTTATTGGAGTAAAGGGTCTACTAGACTGGCAAGAAGAAGTTTAAAGTGTACCCCGACGGAATAACTCACTCTCATCTCTAAACTTCTTTAATATGTACAGAAAAACAAGTAAGACTACGAGTGAGAGCATCGAGCTGATAACCTCACAAGGCATTTATGAACATATATTAAAAACACTGCTCGATAATGCAAGACAACGAAGACTTCACAAGTCACAAAATCATCAGAAATGACTGATATAACTATAACTACAAATCTACAACCTCAATCTCATCTACATTGTTCCGTTCTGACTTTGACCACCAATAAATCAGTAGATTTAGCTTTCTGTCAATCAAATCTTCAGCGTATCAGAATGTTCAAATTATCAAAAAGCAATACAATACCTAGTGGCAAAGCAAAGGGGCAGACACCCTCCCTCGGAAATGAAAAATACGAACCTTTAGTTAAGATTTCCGATTTTTTTTTCCTACGTTACACTATTGCATCACTAACATACCCGCTCAAAAATTCTCAATCAATGTTTCAGGGCCCTCGATTTTAAATCTCGGCTCATTCAAGTACAGTCATCTAAAACCAAAATATACAACATCCATTACCCCCAAACCCCAGCACCTCAAAATTCTCACTCCGTCCCGGTCATTTGTTGTCCTTTGGTTTTGGCACAAAGACCAAGAAAAGAGGAGAGAACCAATTACTAAATGACATGTGGACCAAATTGAGAGTGAATTGATCAAATTGTTCATCAAATACATTCCTAAAAATGGAAAAGACGACAATTGACTGAGACACCCAAGGATAAAATAGGACAACAAATGATCGAGACGGAGGGAGTATACAACATCCATTACCCCAACGCCTCAAGGGCTCCGGCAAATTGCGAGGTACATCCGAAAACCGACATATAATCCTAACAACGTTGAAACATGATCTCGCATTTTCATTCTACCTAACATAATCTCATTCTCCACATTCAACAACATTCAAATCAAAACATCAACCCATTTATTCTTTAAATATAAAATTACCGAAGGTTTTCGAGGCTGATTAAATTGCTGCGTTGCAGTTGTATAATTAAGAGTAAATATCCGAGCTTGCAACAATTTCGCATTTCTCGCTGTTACATAAATCAAAAATATATAATTCAATTAATCAAATCACAAATCATGATCATGTCAAATTAGTAAGTTCCAATTCACCAAAGAAATCAAGGTTACTCTGGGCCCGCAAATTGCGAGGTATCTCGCTTTAAAAACACAAAGAGACGGTTTCCGAATAACTCGAGATATATTTATTTAATTAATAATAGAATTATAAATCAGAAATTGAAGGTTGTACCTCGTTGAAGAGAGAATTGAAGCATATTGACTGATTTTAAGAGGACAGAGAATTGGGAAAAATTGAAGGAAAATTGGTAGAGAGAGAGAGAGAGTCCAAGATCAGTGTGTAATGTAGTCACATGCAAATTATATTTGTTTCTTTTTTTTCTACAACTTTAATAATGGTTATTTAATTTTATTAATTTAATTTAATGATGATTAAGCAATTATAGAAGAGATCAAAGGCTTAATACTACCATGTTAATGGAGGGATTAAGATTTAAAAATAAAGATTTTGTGTGATTTGTAGGGGAATCTTATTTGATGAGGATGAACTTTTTTAGTGACTATTTTGATGAGGATGATGACAATGCGCCACTAGGAGAGTAGGAGTTTCTTTTTTCTTTTTTTTTTTTTGACAATTGGAAAGCGAGTAGAATTACATACGGATAGCTCCCTTAGCTAATCTATTAGCTATCATATTATAGTTTCTAGGGACAAAAAAGAAAGAAATACAATGGAAATTGTGGACCAAATTAAGGATATCTTCAATAATAGTCTTGGTTCCATCGTGGAGTTGATTAAGCGCGAAAGTAGTAAATGACCCAAAAACAACAATAAACAAGATGGGGAGGGTCATATCAAGTCTCTCTCTCTAAAAAAAACCCTCTCTAAAA
>LHUT01007890.1:0-10416 GCA_001412135.1 Silene latifolia subsp. alba | reverse complement strand
TGGCGTAGAAGGTTCTATGGTGTTAGAAGACACTGGAGAGCTGTGCATCTCTCTCACTCACCTAAATAAATGAAAGGATCGTCCCAAGAGGAATAGACACAATGTAACTGTGGATTGACTCGTCTGAGAAAGGGAAAATCACTACTCTGCAATTTTTAGTTGCATCTTTGACTGGAATATTTTTTGTCTTTTTTACTGAAAAAATTTTTTGCCTTGTGAATCTTTAAGGCTTTTGACATCGGACTCGATTGCTACTTTGACTGGATTTTTTTTTATCTTCTGAATTTTTGAGACTTTTGATATTGAATTTGATTGCAAATTTGACTGGAATTTTTGTTTTCTTGTGGATTTTGAGTCTTCTGACACTGGAGTTGAATCTATTTGAGATCATAATTTTTGGGTCTTTGACTTTTTGAGACTTTTGTCACTTTAGTTGCTTGTAACTTTGACTGGAATTTTTGTTGACTTTTGTGAGTCTTTGGTGCGAGTACTTTTGAGTTTGTATTGGTAGTTGGACTCACGTCTTAAGTTCATTCTAAGGGACTAGTGGTCACCTATAAAACAGCACGGAGTGCGCGCTCCCATGTCTTATTTGGTATGTTTGGACACGGGTGTACTGGGAATCTGGTTTGAATATTTTTGTGCTAGTTTTCTAGCACCAATGGGAATGAATGATAAAATTTGTTAAAATGGTCGATCATTTGAGTTTGTGCTCATCTAATAATTATTTGAAATATGCAAAATTGACAAATTTGGTAGAAAGCAATTTGTGCTCATTTGGCAGTCATTTAAGATACGAGAAATTTGACGAATCGGATAAAAAGATTGAGTCTCCAAACCTAGAGGTCACCAAGATAGAGACACAGCGATCAAGGAATTATCACACCACAGGAGATGGAAAAGGTGGTTAAATGCACGCCCTCGTTCAAGCTGATTCTAAGAGGTCGGTTGGTCTACACTAAAGAGATACGACCTAAAGTNNTTCTACTAGTTAAGGGTAAAAAGTAGAACAAGTGACTAATAAAAATGACATATGCTCTTTTATTATTATTTATGCAACTCAAAGAGGACTAGGATGGTCCTATATTAATTAGACACTATAAACTACATGTTATTTGAAAATGCCAGCAACAGAGTTGTGAGATTATATGACTGTAAGAGTGATTTTTCACGTTTTATTGACATGTTTGTGCTTACTCTATTTTTTTTAGACCGGCTGGCATAATATTACAAGGGAAAATCTGGGAGTACTAGTGTTGGTTTATAAACTGATGGTAAGACTCAAGGAGTGTAACACGACCTACACATATTTCTACAGGGACCACACATGGGTTAAAAAAGAAAAATGGAAAAAAAATGTTTTATAAAGAGAAAAAAAAGTGTTTTTTTTTTGTTTTTTAAATAAACTGAAAAAAAAGCCCCTTTTATTTTTTATAAGCAAAAAGTTTTTTTTTTAGTGATATGTAAGGCAATAATACAAATACGGAGTATACGTACGAAGACACTACATGCTGTGATTAGACAATGTGACCCGTACGAAGACACTTATTTCCACGGTTACTTTTATTAGTTGACTAAACAAATTAATTTGCGTCGGCATGTACGTGTATGTTTACATGATGATAAACTCTTTTTTACAATATGAATCTCAAAATCCAAGGCAAAAAAAAAATAAGTTGGCACAATCACGACCCATACCAAGTCGGAAAAAAAAAAGGAGAAGAAAGCAACAGCAGAAAACAGGTGTGTTAGCTATGTGACTTCTGCGTGACTGACACTGGAAAATACCTGAAGTAACAGGGAGCTTACATAAGTAACAGGGGGCTATCATGAAACACAGAGTGAAGGATTTTAGCTCAGACCACGGCCATAAGTGAACACTCATTCGCGCATATGTTTGACTATATTTAGAAGGCAGCCGTGACCAAAATGTGGAAGGACTTACAACCAGGTAGTTCAATAGGCATAACACCTAATTAGCTAGGAGCTAATAGAAATCCTTATCCGTATCAAATACGAGGTTCCTAAATATCAAATTATATCCTTGTCCGATGAGAAATAGCTACTCGGGGTTAGTGATAGAAGTCGATAAGCTGAGTTTTCTAAGAACTAAAAGCGTGGTCAGAAACTGGATACCAATCCAAACTCAGAATACTCCGCCCCTTTCTCGGATCATCAGCACCATTTTTTATGCTTAGCAGGACTAGTAATGGAGACATCATATTTCTAGAGTCTATTTCAAAAAAAAAGGTGAATTGTCAATTAGCTAGTGTGGTACTTGTTGTCGCAAGTACATTAGAATCATCATTGGCATACGCATCATCTGCATCATACTATTTGCATCATCTGCAATTGCGCTATCAGTTCGGTCATATTTATCAAGCACACGACTTGATTCTCAAGACTAGTAAAAAAAAGCACAAAGAAGAGAGGCAGTTAAAACTCAGTTCAGACGGAAAAGCTTACTATTCGAGCCGGAGCTTGATACCAAGAATGGAAATACGGTCACAAATCACAAAATCTACCCGGTCACAAATCACAAAATCTGACGGTGTCAACCGTCGCCAACTAGCGCAACCCACATCTGGAGCCAAGGATGTGAATGCAGTCCACTATTCAAGCACATAACTTGATTTAGTCGAAGAGTAATAAAAAAGGGCATAATTTCAAAATTTAAAAAAAAAAAAAAGGAAGCACTTACTTCGACTGTGCTCCATCATCAGTCACCCGGTTGCGAATCGGAGGCTCAAACGACAGCTATAGTGGCACAAAACCGCTGATCGCATCCCATATCAGGAGCCAACGGGTTTGACGGTTTGCTATCAGACAGTCGTTAATTCGCCAATCTAGCGATAGCCAAGACGGTAAAACTTCTGTTGATCGCAACCCATATCAGGTGTCACAGCCAAAGAGTTCGATGGTGCTCTAATGTCAATCATCTTGTTCCCCAGCGGAGTCGTCACTGTGAGATCCCTGAAAAAATCTCCTTTTTTTGAAAATAAGTAAATAATGTGGAGTCGCCAGTAGGTTTTATNAGGCACCCGGACCGCCCGTCAAACTTACGGCCACTACTATTTATTTGTAATATTATATAATTGACGAAAATTAACGATAAAAAAGGTCATAAAACAAAAGCGATACAAATTATATACAAAAGACAAGTTAATTACGCTTAGTTTATATACAATTATACAAATTATACGATAAAACATAGAAAATAAATTAATGGCTGAAATAAAGAGAGTAAAGAAAACTTATTCAATTTTAATTAATTTCGACTTTGTCGTAAATTAACGGTTCTTATACGCATATATGAAAACTGGGACAATTTATGTGAATGGTTTGATTTTGAAACTGGGATAGTATATTTGAGACGGTTTGTACTGAGTATTGAATTTTGTTTGTTGATATGTTTTCGTATATGGAGTATTGGTTTTTGTTTGTGAATCCCGTCCTCGCTTTTGAAATTATTTATGTCCGTCTGTCTTTTTTTGCAAGCGGTACGATGGAGTATTTATACCATTCAAAAGGTGGAATTTGAGAATAACTGGAGTTTGCCAAAGATAAAAATTTGTGAATATCAATAACTCTCATCAGTAGAATCCATAGACTAAACTATCTACGGTATACCACGAATACATAGCCGCATCCAGTGTCATTAAATAATACACATGATTATCTTTTATCTTCTAGCTTATCCATAACTCATGTCTATTTTGGGTTAGAGAGCAATCGGCTTTATACGTAATTTTCATGCCTCCGTGAATAACTTCTCTCTTATTTTATACTATGTGCTAACCCTAAAATACCCAAGTGAATTTGTATGCTAATCGGACTAACACAATTTGACATGCTATTTAACTATAAGGTGGATTGCCTTATTATTCGATCCAATCTAGCTAAAATAGTAATCAAGGATACTAATAATTTAAATTGGTTATCGAATTGGTTGAAGGGAAAATAATTGGCTTAAAAAATGATTTTGTGTCATTTTGACTGGTTTCTCGGAAGATAAGCGTAAAGAGCCTTTAACTTTAACATTGTCCATTTTTATTTAGTCATTAAATTTTANNGACAACTTTGAGGTGTCTACACTTATGGAGTATACTAATAGGTAGGTTTATCCTACTCGGTTTTAATAATGTGAATACTTGTTGTGTGTTCATCTTTCGTATTTCCATGGTATGAGTCGGTTTGCATCATATTATGATTTTGGGATTGTTGTGAGTCATGTGTTGGTGTCGGAAATGTACACTACCACGGTATTGGGTTAGGATGACTCAGGGAGTTGGAATACTTGAGGAATTGATGTTCATGGCATGTTTGGGGAACGTATCTCATAATGAGTCGTGTTTTGATATATTGTGTTGAATATTAAATTATTGTGATTGTTGTGTATGTTGAGGAGACATAGACGATTGGGAGTCCGTCCTACAATTAGGTCGCCTTTTTTAGCTTCCCACTCCAAGAGGGATGTGCACATTAATGACTTGAGTTTTGGAGGGACTCATGTGGTTGAGGCACGGCATCTGGCAGGAATCCGATTAGTGGCCGGGTCCGGTACCACGGGTGTGTCCCGAGTACCTTATTACAGATTGCGGTCCGGCTGTTTGGTGGGCGGTGTTGCGGTGTCGTCACCGGGTGTGATACCGCGGGTGTGTCCCTGGTATCGGTGTGATAGTCGTGCATTATCATGGTTGTAGTATTCGGGTCTCATGCATTCTATGTCATGTTGCTTATTTATACATTTATGTCGTGTTTGAGTATTTATATTATTGAAAGTGACGTGTGTTGGTTGTGTGTAATTATCACCTCTTTCCGGGGCGGCCTGTGTTGATCCATAAAATATTTCCGATCGTAGGGAAAGTAGTTTGAGTACAAGATGGTTGGTGTCACGCGGGAGGCGGGACGAGCTTCGGACTTGGAGTCGAGCAGCATAGTCTCATGCTAGACGAGATAGTTTCATTAGAAAGGTTGTAGTAGTCACGACTTGTATCCTCTAATTATTCACTTATTTTTTATGTAATTCATTAAATACTCTATTTATATAAATGTTTCTTAAGTGAATTCCAATTTCACCGCCTCGGGAAACCGAGACGGTAAGATATCCCGATTACCTTGGCCCGGTAACATCATCCCAAATACTGTATCTTGGTCCTAGGGTCATTGGCCTTGGGTCTCTTTTTCATGCTTAGTCATTAGAACCGTCAATTTAGCCTTCGATTGCTCATTAAACACGGGAATTCCGCATCTTTTGGCTTATTTCCTACAAAATGCATGAAATGGCATAAGATAACAAATAGAAAGCTACAGCTATAAAAATGACTCTAGTTGGCACAATAAAATGTAAAATAGGGTCGATTATGGAGTGAAAAGTGAGTAAAATACAACCGAATCAAAAAGATCGAAAACTTAACCTGAAAATCGATGACCACTCTAGTAAAGGAGCAACCAACTGTCTAAGAAATTTCCTCCATCCACTTGATTAGTACCTTTTAATATAGGTTAATAAATGATTCACAAATTCTCATTTGTGACGGATGCTATATGTCACAAGATAGAGACAGAGCGAATAGTAGCATTTTGTAACAATATGGTCCGAATCTTAAATGAGCAATGTCTATTGTTTATTGTTTGTGTGAATATAGGGTGTACAATAGCTTAATATTATATTATTTAGGGTAAGGCATTAGAAACACCACCACATCACAATCTTTCATTCCTTTTTGACGTGTCATCATCTCTTTACCTACCTGCATCCGTGCTCCAAAATTCAAACACAATTTTACCTCCCAAATCTTCATATTTTTTTATTTTTTTGTAAAATCTTCATCTAAAATTGAAGAAAAAACAACACCAACACCAAATCCCTTCCAAATTTTCATCTAAATCCAAAAAAAAAAAAAATTAAAAACATAGTAAAGGAGGTATATAATCTAGTCGTACAAAATAAAATTATTGATGTTGAGAACGAGGATGTTGTATTTATTGATGGTAATGACGGTGATTTTGTGACGAGGTTGATAAGTAAAGGTATGTTCATTCTTCCTTAAGTTGTTGTCTTTGTTGATGAGATTTTAGGGCAATATTTTAGATGAAAATTTGGAGCATAGTGGTGTTGTTTCAATTTTAGGTGAAGATTATTGATGAATATGAAGATTAACATAAAATGACGAATATAAGATGCAAATTTAGTTTGAAAAGTTTATAAAGTCAGTCATATTATGTTATAATTTTAGCCTACAGTGTTATCATTGTAATCGAAGTTGCAAATTTGGTTGCTCTTGTCATAGGTACTGATCTTTTAGGATATTTACTTGGAATAAAATCTTTGAAATGGTGCCACTATAACATTCTTTCAAATCCTGCATAACATCTATTCCTAAACATGGTCACATATTTGTTTCTGTTCAAAATTTTATCACCTGAAAATGCCTAAAAAGGAGAATAAGTCACAATGTTACCATCTTAGTATGTAACAACATAAGCTAACATGGTTACATTGTCACCTATTGTCTTATGTCACCGCGTTCATGCATAAATGTTTCTACTATAACATTCCTTCAAATTCTGCATAACATCTTTTAGAGTGGTCACATTTCTCACTTAATTGTTGACATTTCCAAGACCAATTAAGGATTGTTATTATGGTTACATTTTAGCCTAAGATGATATCATTTTATTTTTATTAACATATATGATATCTTCTCCCATATTTGTTCCCATCTTAGTATGAATTGTCACCATATCATCTTAGTCTAAATTGTAACCATAATAGTCATTCTTTGTTTTGGAAATGAATGAATCTTATAATGATAACATATTTTCATAAACATGGTCGCATATTTATTTGTGTTCAAAATGGTATCACCTGAAAATGCATAAAAAATAGAATGTGTCACAATGTGTTACCATCTTAGTGTGTAACAACATAAGTTAACATGGTTACAATGTGACATATTGTGTTATATCCCCACGTCCGCTCATAAATGTTGCCACTATAACATTCTTTTAAATCCTGTATAATATCTTTTAGAATAGTACATTTATCACTTAATTGTTGACATTTTTAAGACCAATTAAGGATTGTTATTATGGTTATATTTCAGCCTAAGATGATATCATTTTATTTTTATTACCATATATGATATCCTCTCTCATATATGTTCCCACCTGAGTTCATAAATTTCCTATTTTAAAACTCTTCAAATGTGATCATTTTTAGCATATGTTTTAATGCTAATAATGGTAAAATGCTGACAGATTTATCCATCAATGAGACATCGTCTATGTCAATAGCAGATTCAACAAAACGTCATATCTCACTTTGGGAAATTAAAGGGTGATCGGCCGTTCCAAAACTTATTAAACAAATGCCTCGACGTATATGTGTAAACATTGTGACATATGTATTAGTTTTGAATATGTGACCATTTTACCCGAGAAATGGTCCAGTGTTGGATTTTTTTGAAGATTATAAAAATGTTTGTTTTGGTAACATAAATGAGTAAACATGATGACATATACGTTAGTGTTGCAAATGTGACAACCTTAGTTGAGATGTACCAATGTTATGTTTTAAATTATTCTTAACATATTAATATATTAGACTAAATATGGTAACAAATATAGGATTGTAGAAAATGTGATCACCTTATCAAAGATATGTATCTATGTTTGAGGAACGTCCCAATGTCATATTTTTTGGTGTTCAAAATGATTCTTAACATGTTAACATAATAGACTAAATATGGTGACATAAATGTGATTCTTGAAAAATGTGAAGTCCTTATCAGAGATATGTACAAATGTTTGAGTGTTGTGACCTGAACTTAACATGATAACATCTATACTTGATAACGTGGTGGTTAAAATCTTTAAAATGTGACCACTTTGGTCGGGAAATGTAACTACTTGACGTAATAATGTGACCATAATGGTGTACATATGTCACAACATTCATGTGAAGACTTAAAATTGTTCAGAAGAAAAAGCTCCACATTTCATCATAAGATGGTTACAAAACATAGAGTGTTTAACATCCCTAACATCATGTGGGACTAAAAAATGTGACCTAAAAGAACACATCATTAATCAAACCACGAAGTACTAAGTCTTTATTATTACAAACCGACGATTACATCAACGGGTCATGCCCCTTCTTCATTTCTTCTTGCTGGAAGGCTTTGGAGGACGGGCAACAGTACTGACACTATTATAAACGGGACCTCCTGCTGGATAGTCTCTAGCACGAGCGTACCTCAATTGATAAGAGTCGCATGCTCTTCATTCACCCCTTTACTCAATGCAGATGTCATCTAACCCTAGGTCATCTAACCCCTTTGTGACATGAATCTTCTCCACTTATAGCGGCTCTGGTTGCACATGAATCTCTATGGGATGAGTATGAAAATGTTACATATGTTTAAATTTCAGATTAAGATTATAACATTGTTATACAAAAATAGTCATGTCCCCATTTATACCATAATTGTTACCATTTTTAGAAGCTGTCACATATAATCAACCACATCTTAAGATAGCTACATTGTTTTGTCCAACCTCTAATTTCTTTATTGTTTGCACCTCCAACTGATTTGAGGTTTGTCCAATGTCGATCGAACTTTGTTTTGTCCATTATAACATTCATTCACACATTTAACTAGTATGACAACATTTCAAACATGGTTATATTTCGAGACCAATATGGTAACATTTTTAAAACAAATCATATGTCACCATGTTTATTCATTATGACATTCATTCACACATTCTAACTAATATGACAACATTTAAAACATGTTTACATTACGTGAGTAAGGTGGTTACATTTTTAACACAAAGCATATGTCACCATGTTTATTCTTGGATGTTATCACTATAACATTCATTCAAATCCAAACTGACATATTGTGTAATGATTACACTTCAAACTTTCAGTCTAAGGTGATAACATTGCTACAGAAACCCCCTTGTCACCATTTTTACTCATAAGTTTTCATTTTAAGAGGCTTTGAGGTAAAACCAAATAACTCGTTTACCAGTTACATTTCTCACTAAGGTGGTAACATTTTCATATGTCACCATGCTTATTCATAGATGTTATCATCATAACATTAATTCACGCATTCTATCTAATAGATAACATTTCAAAAAGGGTTACATCTCGATATTAAGGTGGTAACATTTTTAACACAAATCATATGTCACCGTGTTTATTTATATATGTTAACGTGTTAAGATTTATTTTAAACCAAAACAAATATAAATGTAATGTGTAACACACCCAAACATAAGTACATTCCTCGGCTAAGGTAGTCACATTTTCAACACTAACATATATGTCACCATGTTTACTCATTTATTCGAAAATATTAAGGTTCATTTTAAACCCAATAAGATGACCACATTTTTACTACTAATAAATATTGTTACCATTTTCAACATTTCCTAATTATTGTGACCATTTTCGGATGCTGTCATATATAATCAACCATATCCTAAAATAGGTACATGAACTCAATAAGATAATCACATTTTTACTACTATTAAATATGTCACCATTTAAGAACCATAGATGTCACCATATTAAGCTAAGCTCTTTACACTACTATAAAGTTAAACTCACTAAAAAATATATACATATCACATGTAAAACGATCACATTTTCACTTTAACTTTCAACTTCTCTTTACCCTTTTGCACCGGTTGCTTCTCTTTTCTTTTGTTGTCATCTATTCAAGTATGAATAGTGTAATTATTAATTCACTTTAGAAACTAAACTAATTAGTTCAAAACAATACATTCCATTGATTACATCTACTCATGCATGTATGGTTGTTATATGCGAAATAAAAAAAAAATTGAAAAAACTGCATCAATTTGACCATTTTAACAAACAATTAATTTATTCAAACATTACCTTCCATAGTTTTTTTCGCAAGCTTCTTTGAAGGTGTTCTCTTCGACATTGTTTTTTTTTACCCATTATCTTTAGGAAGGTAGGAGATGATGATAATTATCTAAGAGATTTAGAAGCTAGTATTTGATTTTTAGACGATGAACAATAGCTAGGAGATGAAGACGGAGTTTTTAGATGGATGCATTGTTGTGTTCTTGATGATAGGAGATGATGATGATTATTTGATTTTTAAAAAATTTGAACAGAGATGGGGTTTGAGTAATTGATGAGAGAGAGTGCTTGAAGAAAGAAGTGAAATGTTTTGTGACAGTGGAGTAAGCTACTAGCAGACTAGCACCGTACATGCATGGGGAATCTCCCCTTCCCTCCTTTTTTTATTATTTGTTTGATGTGGTGTAGTCAAATCAATTTTCAGCTGGACCCAACTACTTTGATACCATATAATATAATGTGGTATTAATTCGAACTATCTCTCCCTTGTGACGAATACTCTA
>LHUT01007888.1:0-10418 GCA_001412135.1 Silene latifolia subsp. alba | reverse complement strand
TGGGCCTAATATCCTAATAATTTCTATCGAATATCCGAAAGCTCAACCCCGTCAACCCCTAAGACCAAGTATATATACTAGAGAAGTAGTAAGTGCCATTGTTATGAAAATGTCAATGATTTCATTAATTATAACATATATAGTATTTCTTTTTGGTAAGAGCTAGAACAACTTGATGACTTATGTCTTCCCATAACATTACTTTGATCAGTCACAGATTTAGGTCTATGATTGGTAATTGGAATTGGATGAAAGTACAATGATATGGCCGATGTTACGTTTTAAATTTACCACGCAAGCACACGACTGTCGCTCGTAGAAGGTCAAATCCATAGGGAGATCAAGGACAGAGTATTAGCAGTGTCAAATCGCAAGCTAGCTAAGAAAATCAACGATTGGTTCGTTTTCATGTCGAAAATGTAAACTAAACATGTATGAAAAGAAGAAGTGGAAAAAAAATCAATAAGTTTAAATACAACTCTATCAAATTAATTCCTTGTAATTCCAAAGCAACCAGAATCCCATATTATGTACGCTCGTTAAACCATACAAAACACAATTGAACTACTCGTCAAAATCGAATTTCAACGTTTTAGAAAACACATGTCGAATGTATATCTAAGACGAGTTTTTCCTAAAATTATTTAGATTTCCAATCATCTTGGGACTGGTAATAAGTCTTGATTCGAATCAGCTGTCATGGTGACAGACTTGGTGGTGGAAGACTGATCAACATCACTATCTTGTGTGCCACTGTAATTCATAGGCATGTTGTATGGATTGAAAGTCATCATCGGTGGTGATGGTGACTGAAGCTCGATAGAGCTAGTGAGCATGATAACAACTGCTGTCATGGCTGGTCTTTCCTCCGCATTTGCTTGCATACATAACAATCCTATCTGAATGTACCTCGTCACGTCATTTGTCGAGCAATTGTTGATCAATACAGGGTCTGTTATCTCAAAGGATCGCCCCTCGCTCCATAGTCTCCATGCCTTTTAAGGGAAACAAAATGTATCTTACTAATGTATCGTGTAGTCCGTATATGTTAAATTAGTAGTAGATATTCAATATGGCATGGACTTACTTGGATTGAGAGGTCCTCCTTTTGTTGTGTTCGCTTGTATTCTCGATTCCTTTGACCGCTCACAATCTCCAACAACATGATTCCGAAACTATAGACATCTGATTTATCAGAATATTCCCCTGACATGAGATATTCTGGTGCCATGTATCCTCTGTGTACAACATTTTAATAAAGCTTGTTCATTTATATTTAACGTATAAAGCGAAAGAATGCTATATGCATTATTATTATTAGTCAAGTAGATGGAACGAAAAAATTAGAAGCGGCGTACTGTGTTCCGGCAATGCGATTGGTGTTTCCAAACTCTTGCGCACTTTCAAAGAGCTTCGCCAAGCCAAAGTCAGCTATTTTTGGATTCATTTCCTTATCTAATAGAATATTGGCTGGCTTAAGGTCGCGGTGTATAATAATGAGTCGGGAATCTTTATGCAGATATTGAAGACCTTTTGCAATACCCATTATAATGTTACTCCTTGTTGCCCAATCTAAAAGAGACCGCTTATCGAGATCTGAAGTAAGATTAAGAGAACTTAATATCATAACAAACTTTCTTACTAATTTAAAAATTAAGGACAATGATCATGAGTGCAATTATGTCAAGTGGAAGAATAGTTACCAAACAAGAACCTGTCCAAACTTGCATTAGACAAAAACTCGTAAACAAGTAGTTTCTCATCTCCTTGTGAGCAAAATCCAACGAGCTTGACCAGATTTCTGTGTTGGAGCTTGGCAAGAAGTCGGGCCTCTGCCATGAATTCCTTGGTACCCTGTCCAGAGCTGTCTTTCGAGAGCCTCTTAATTGCTAAATGCTCTCCATTGTCAAGTGTCCCCTGTCGAAATATTTGACAGGATTAAATAGGTAATGTGATTAAAAATGCGTCGTTAATGAATTGATGTGGCGAATGAAGGATTACTTTGTAAACATTGCCAAATCCGCCTTTACCCAGAATTACATCAGCGGAGAAACCTTTTGTTGCAGTTTCCAGAGTGTTGAAATCATATTGTTCAAAGTCCGTGTCTCCAAGACTCTTTTTGTTGCTTTTTTCGGTGTCATAGAAGCCTGTCAATGCATTCAAACGATTGATTTATTAGTAATGAATTAAACCCCAACACGGGAATTCCTCAAAAAAATAAAAAAGATCGATACTCTGTAGATCGTAGTCACTACGACCTTACAGAATAGTAGCGACATGCGTGATCGCAACAAAATACTTGTTCATAGTTGATGACATACCAGGACCAAGATCATCGTTGAGCCCGGCTGTTGGTGACAGAAGTACATCGCTACCCGGTTCCTCCGGGATTTTACATTTCATACATATCCACACGACAATCGATAGAACTAGCAATCCTACTAATACACAAGCAACTATGGCTCCGATGATTGTGGGATTCATTGATGTTTTCTTGCTTTCTCCAGAAGCTGATTGAAATGGTTACATTACTATTAACAGACTGTGGATTATGTTATAAATGCAGCAATGAAGAATAAAATAACTTACCTCCATCGGTGCCTGAGTTAGGATCCGGATAAGACTCTTCTTTCAGAAAGGGACCGGTTGTATCATACCTTAACTGACAATTTGGCAAAAAGACCATCACGTATGCGCTTGCATTACAACATTGACTCATTTCCGATAAAGCTCTTTTGAGACAACTTACGCAATCCAATGAGTCGAGATCAGGGGTACACTGCGCAAAACTATACAATTGATCGAACAATGTTAAATTGGTTATGCTTGAAACAAAATGCTCCGAGACAGAGGAAGCATCATTGATCAACATATTCATTGTATTTGCTAAAATTGGATTAAATTCAGCATAGTTGGACACATTGGTTAAATCACTTCTATGGGCGACGAATGAAATTTCGGACACACCAAAGATGTTAAGGTTAGAGTACCGCAACATGCACTCATAGTACCATACGGTAGCTTTGCCATATAAAGGACACTTTTGATTAACCTTCTGAGTAGCATCCGTAACACATTTGCTACAATCGGCAAGGCCAACGTCAAATCGACATTGAAAGAGGCCATACACTTTATTGGAAGCATCGCCGGCCGTGGAATTATAGAATTTGAGAGAAGATGATTTAGAGGTGAGGGTGGTTAGAAGGAGATTGAGGTTTTTTTCGTATGCACTTCCTTCGGTGTAATTGAAACTTGCATGACAACCCGTATTTACATAAGTCGATAAACCATGAACTCTGCTACCATATTGACTAACCAATATCGTTACTAAAACAAGCATAATTCTCGACATGGTAACGTATTGCGACTTATTGATGAACATGTTGAGGGAAAATGGAAAGGAAAGCTCATTAAGGAATGTGACTTCTGATGATTGAATAGTTACACCAATAGTTAGTGTAATCACGTCGGAATTTTTAACATAAAACTATTATAATGTTGAGTATTTTTAAAATTAGTCAACATATTCTCTAAATGAAGATGAACAAGCCTTTGTCATCTTTTTTCTTATAAAGTAAACACAACATGACAACATCGATACAAAATGAATGACGACGAATTCAAACCGGTCCTATTGTCGACGTAATTATGAAAATATTCACTTCGATTAAATGTATTATCGAGTATTACAAAGCCTAGTTAAACATCCTCGAAAATGACTTAAAAGAGTCGAGACTGTGTAAGTGATATTATTACTCCCTTTGTCCCGCTCATTTGTTGTCCTGTTTTATTTTGGGGTGTCTCTTTCAATTGTTGTCATTTCTATTTTAGGAATGCGTTTGATAAACAATTTGGTCCACGTCATTTAGTAATTGGTCATCTCCTCTTTCCTTGGTCTTTGTATCAAAACTAAAGGACAACAAATGATCGGGACGAAGGGAGTATGATTTACGAAAATGCTTATTGAATTACATATAGCGAATGCCCTCATTTCATTTATATAAAAATACTATAGTTATAACTTCTTTATAAATATTAATATGATGATAATTATTTTTATAAGTTATATATAAATGATTGAAGTTGATAATAGAAGGCAAAAACAAATGAGATGGAGATACCGAGCACAAGTTCTTTTTTAAGACGGCAATATTTGTTTTAACTGAAAAAACAGATCCAGATAGGTGCAATGGCCAGTTCGGATCAAGCCACTTTCGGATTTGCAAGAGTTTGGGTCAGGTTGAGTTGAGTTGGGTCATTTTCGGGCCTGTTATATTCAATTTATTTAAGAATAATTGACTGTGTACAACATTAAATATTTGTCCTGGTCAATTCGGGTTACAAGTTGAACTTGGGTTCTCAGTATAGCTGTCGAGTTGGGTACGGATAAGGTTATGTGGGTCGAGTCATTCGGCGGAATCAATTTTACCAAGTCTAATAGAGGCTAGAATATGTCAATGTCTAAAGAAGACCCACTTGACATTCAACAACTAGTCTGCTGCTTGAACAAATTCAACGCGGAATCCTTCAATCGAAGAAAATGTAAACTGAAATTAATGTGAGGTACCACTAAAGTAGTGGTATATCACTTATAATTACAGTTGACGTACGATTCCATCTTCAAAAAGACATACGTCATTTGTCCCAGTTCTACGATCAGTTCAGTTTAATTCAATTTAATTAGGCATTACAAGTTCAATTTAATTTAAATTTTAAAAGTAAAATTCAGTATTTTTTACTTTTGTTCCTATATATATATAGTTCTGTCCAGTTCAATTCAAAGCTTTCGATTCACTTTCAGTTCAGATAATTCTAGTTCAATTAAACAAGTCATTATTATGAGATAGTTGACCTTGCACAAATACATAAGGCATGTATAGCAAATGACAAACTTGTTATGAAATAGCATTAATTAAAATAAATTAAGTAACGTGCTATATTGGTAAATACGGAGTAGTAAATACGATGATATTGATAATATATTGGCATTTTAGTGAAATTTTTGGAGGAGAAACAGACATGATGTTGAATTCACATTATTTAGTTAGACTGAAGCAATTAAGGTAAGTTAGGGGTTTAAAATACCATTAGTTTAATACAATTGGTAACCTTATATTGTTGTTATTAGTCATTTAACTCATTAAGTGATGTTACTTCGAATTTAATCCATCCTATAGGCCGTCAACTAGGCTTCATTCGTATTTTCTCCATCCTAATCATTTGTTTACCTTTGATTGCGACCGAAGGAGTACTAGGTAGCATAGCAAATTAGCAATACGTCTAATAATGTTACAACTAACTGCTAATCTTGTTGGTTTCATTTGTTTACCTTTGTATGTTTCTTTTCATTATAATCGAAATGTATGTTAAAATCGAGTTTGAACTTTCATTCAAAAAAAAAAAGAAGAAATCTTAATCAATAACATAAGCTTGTTACGAAATTACTTCGACGAACAATCATCTTGGTTTTGGATAGAGATCCTGGCCCATATTAGTTCTCATGGTGACAGATTTGGTGGAGTTCTGATCAGCACTATAACTCATAGCCATGCTGTATTGACTGGAGGTCATCATTGGCGGTGATGGCGACGGAAGATCGATAGAGCACGTTAGCATTAGAACCACTGCTCCCATTGTCGGTCGTTCCTCTGCATTTGCTTGAATACATAGCAATCCAATCTGAATGCACCTCTTCACCTCGTTGCTCGGACAATTGTTTAGCAATACCGGGTCTGTTATCTCCATGGATCGGTCCTCATTCCACAGTCTCCACGCCTTTCAAGAGAAATAAAAAAGGTTTCTTACCACGCTATCCTGAGTATGACTAATTTGTTGTCGAAGCATATTATGGCATGGATACGTGAACTTACTTGAATTGAGAGGTCTTCCTTTTGTTGTGACCGGTTAGATGTTCTGCTCTTTTGACCGCTCACAATCTCTAAAAGCATGATTCCAAAACTATAGACGTCAGACTTGGCAGAATAGTCCCCTGACATTAAGTACTCTGGTGCCATGTATCCTCTGCATACGTTGATTCCATAAAACCTTTTCGGTTAGATACGAGAATCTAATTTTTTGAGCAAACAACAAAATGGTCGTGAGTATTTTTACGTAAATAAAATCAAGATGATGAAGAGGTTAGACATACTGTGTTCCGACAATCCGGGCAGTGTTTCCAAACTTTTGTGCACATTCAAAGAGTTTTGCCAAGCCGAAGTCAGCTACCTTGGGATTCATTTCGTTATCCAATAAAATGTTTCCGGGTTTGAGATCGCGATGTATAATAATGAGCCGAGAATCCTCGTGAAGATATTGTAGGCCTCTTGCAATCCCCATTATAATTTTGTTTCTTGTTGTCCAATCTAAATGTGACCTCTTTTTTGAATCTTCGAGTGCAATTAAAAGAAGTTAGGTAACAAAGTTCTTCTTAAATTAAATCAATAATGTCTCGTTACCATGACCGATTCCGACATAATTAAGAAAGAATTGATACAAATTGTCAACTACTCTATTGTCAAGAACTTAGTGCTATGACACCCAAAAACTCGTCAGCTAGAGGTTAAGACGGACTTCGCATGAACAATAGGTCGTAGGTTTGAATTTAACAAAATACGAAGTTGTGAAGGAATAATTACCAAACAAGAACCGATCCAAGCTCGCATTAGACAGAAACTCATAGACAAGTAGTTTCTCTTCTCCGTCAGAGCAGAATCCCAATAGCTTAACAAGATTTCGGTGTTGAAGCTTGGCCAAAACACGAGACTCTGTCATAAATTCCTTCGTACCCTGTCCTGTCGTGCCTTTAGAGAGCCGCTTAATTGCTATTTGCTGTCCATTTTGAAGTGTTCCCTGACGATATATTTCATAGGAATATATAGGTAAGGTGATTAATGACACGCCATTAACGCAATTATAAAGCTTAATGTAAGTATTACCTTGTAAACTTTACCAAACCCGCCTTCACCCAACAAAGTTTCAGCTGAAAAGTCTCTTGTTGCAATTTTCAGTGTGTTGAAATCATATTGCTCAAATTCCGTGTCTCCGATACTCTCTGGATCAGTTTTCGCTGTTTCTTTGAAGAATTTATCTACAGTAAAAATTGAAAATCAGCAAAAAAACTAATTTATTTTTTACATCAAAATTTTCAACTTGTATCCACTGTGTTCTTAACATTCTTACCATCGCTTAACCCCATTGGTGACGGTAGAAGTACAACGCCAGTCAAGTCCTCGGTCTTTTTGTGGCGTAGACATATCCACAAAATTACAGATAGTACTAGCAATCCGACTAATACACAAGCCCCTATCGCTCCAATGATTGCCGGATTCAGTGATGTTTTCTTATTTGTTCCCGAACCTTGATGAAATTGTGAATTTACAGTTAGCAGATTGTGATAGCCGTATCAAAATCGTAAATTATACTCCCTCCATACCAGACAATGGTAACATGGTAAAAAATAGGGTTTTTAAGAAAAGAGGGTAAAAGCAGAGGGAAAAAATAGGTGGGGTATTTAATTGTGGGTTGGTAGGTGGGNNGGAATGTTACCATTGGTGTGGTGCGGCCGTATTAGGTAAGTGTTACCATTGGTCTGGTATGGAGGGAGTAGTAATGAATAAAATTTACCTTGATCGCTGGCTGGGGGAGCAGGAGGAGCTGGAGCTGGAGCGAAATTCAGAAATGGACTCATATCGTACCTCAATTGGCAACTAGGAAAGAAGACCATCGCGTATATACTTGCATTACAGCAATGAATCATTGCAGATAAAGCGGTTTTGAGACAAATAGTACACCCAGAAGAATCAATATCTGAGGTGCATTGAGCAAAAGTATATAAATTTTCAAACAATGTCAAATTAGCTTCGCTATAAGCGAAATATGGGGAGGCAGGCGAAGCATTCTTGATAACTGCATTGATTTCTTTTGCTAGAATCGGCCCAAATTCAGCGTAATTTGAAACATTGTTGTCGTTCCATAGATTGGCCCGAGGATATGTTTCGTACAAAGAGAAGATGTTACGGTTATTAGCATACCGTAACATGCACTCATAGTACCAGACAACACCTTCGCCATATGAAGGGCAATCTTCGATTATCTTTTGGCTCGCCTCCTTTACACATGAGCTACATTCGTTGAGTCCAATGTCATTTCGACATTGAAAGATGCCGTACACTTTGTTGGGAGCGTCACCAATCGTTGATTTGTAGAATTTCTGAGACGACGATTTGGAGGTAAGATTTTTGAAAAGAAGATTGAGGTTCTTTTCATATACACTTCCTTCAGTGTAATTGAAATCTGTACCCACACAACCGTGACTTGCATATGTTACTTGCGAACGAACTGTTGTACAAATTTGACAAACCAAAATCGATACGAAAATAAAGAAAATTTGTGCCATGGAAATGTATTGTGGCTATATATATATATATATATTATTTCTGAATTACAAAGGTGATGATAATGGCTTATATATAAGAATTGTGTAAGAGAAATTCTTAGGTACACAGGGTGTACCACGTCATCGTACACCCTACCCAATAAAAATATTAGAATTACCCTCACTCTCCATATATAATAAAGCAAAATCTGAGTGGAATATGAATAAAGGTTCATCATTGGTTATGGTGTACGATAACTTTGTACACCCAGTATACCCAAGAATTTTTGAATGGGTAATATTTATTTCATGTCAACCACTAAGCTAATTGATAAAATCAACTTTAGCTTCATGTTGAAAGAACAAGTCTTTGTCGTTTCGACACTAACAAATAAATATTCATGAAAATATACACTTGAAATACTAATTATTATTCCTTGTGATCTGACATTTCTATGGAATATTTGAAAGCTCAATGCCTAAGACTAAGTACATATTAGAAAAGTGGTAAGTGGCATTGTTATGAAAATCTCTTTTGCATTATAATAAGGAAAAATTACAAATAACCACCCCGTATTTGCGTCTTTTTACAAATTACCACCACGTATTTGTATTTTTACAAATAACCCCCGACTTCAACGTATACTCCCCAATCACCACCGTATTTTAACTCCGAGCATTGTTTCTCTTATTTTCCGACTTGTTAAATAACGATTTATGCGAAATACCAATATTACCCTTATTAACTTACTCAAACTAATTCATTAACCAAATAACTTGTGGGTTAGTTCAATTACACCGTACCTCTAAATCCCAAATTTCTCATCTCTTTTCCCCAATTCATTCATTTGATTTCCATATTCATTCGATTACACTCTCCGTTTTCATCCTCCAACCGTCATTAATAGCTTCACACCAAATTCGAGTTTGGGAACTATTGCATCTCATAGTTTACCACCGTTTTACATCACCCGATGTAGAACCCAACAAAATAAATTCCGTTGACCCTAAACCGAGCACATGAATCATTAATTGAGAGCAAGAGCGGAAGTGACGAAGTGAAGAAGAGACTGAGTTGAATCCGAACAGGTAATATATATGCCGCAATGCTAGCGAAAACGATGGATGCTCCATTACCTAAAGGGAGTAAGTCACCCCAGCAATAGTAGGGGACATTTTGAGAAGGGTTGATAAGTTCTCCAATGAACAACAGAAATAATCGATACAACCTTTGTAATCAAATAATTCATCACATATTTGTAAATCCTTCAATTTAATACTAGGGGACATTTTGTGAAGCTTATGTTAACGATGGTTGGAGGATGAAAATGGAAGGTGAGAATAGATAAGCTTGTGAGGAAGAATCTGGAAATGGAATGAATGAATTGGCGGTGAATTTTGGGATTTAGGATTAGGGTGTGTAATTGAATGAATTTACAAGTGATTTGGTTGATGAATTAGGCAGTGTAAAACAATCAGGGTAATCTTGGTATTTCGCGTGAATCGTCACTTAGGAAGTCGGAAAATAAGAAAAATAAAGCTCGGAGTTAAAATACGGTGGTGATTGGAGAGTATACGTTGAAGTTCGGGGGTTATTTGTAAAAATACAAATACGTGGTGGTAATTTGTACAAAAACGCAAATACGGGGTGGTTATTTGTAATTTTTCCTTATAATAACATATACTCCCTCCTATTCACTATATTCTTCCCTATTTCCTTATTCGGATTATTCGGGTTTTCTTCCCTATTTTCTTTTTTTGGGTTGATTTGTGTGGTACAAATTAAATTGCATGTCGGGTAGTGTGTTTTGTGTGGTCCAAATTCACTTTCTTATTTCTTGTGCAAAAAGGAAAAGGGAAGAATATAGTGAATAGGAGGGAGTAATAAACGATATAAAATTGATTGAAATTGTGACACCCCCATACTCCAAGTGCCTTACCAGGACCACTCAGGTATAAAGCTGTCACCATCTCGGTTGCCAGATCGGAAGAGCGCCGCGTAGGGAACGAGTGTAGAGCACGGTTGTCGCCGGACCATTAAAAA
>LHUT01007880.1:0-10421 GCA_001412135.1 Silene latifolia subsp. alba | reverse complement strand
TGGGGTAATGTTGTTGTTGTTGTGACTTATAGTCTTATTGCTGTGCAGTGGCGCTGTTATAGCACAAGGTGTTCTGAGCAGTGACAATATATTTGAGAACCATGGTAAATTTCTTATTCTTGTAAACTTTTCTCTTTACACGAATTTTCGACCGATCTTCATTACAAAGCGATGGTTTTTGGGAAAGCTATTTGAAGCTTGTTTATAGGTATCATGATTTCTTGATAAAAAAAGAATCCTGCATATTATTTCAGTTCTTTTTATCTGAGGAACACCTACTAGTTTGCCTTAACTCTTTGCGCACCGAGGTTGATTACATTTTACACTTCTACGAGTCATAGTAAAACAGTATATGAGCTAACCTGACCCTGGCAGAGGGCACAACTGATTTTTACCCTTGAATCCATCTCGGTTTTACATATGAGAAAATTTGATACAATTAGCTAAATCGCAAGATAAGAACACAAATTGATGTGTTCACAGTTTTTTTACATCAATTTTCGACTCTCTCCATGATTTACATGACACCTCAACCCTTGTTTCATTTCTAGGAATCTCATGGGGCTATCTGATCCTCCTATATGTGTATGTCCAAGTTTCTCGGGCATTAGTAGTTGGCACGTTGTTTCCTTTTCTACAATATTTTGGATATGGTTTGGATTGGAAAGAAGCTATTATTTTGGCATGGTCAGGCTTACGGGGGGCCGTCGCGTTGTCTCTTTCACTCTCTGTTAAGGCAAGTTTGGAAATTATTTTTTCTTTTGAACTACTTCTGGTTGTATATGTTATATATTCTGTTGTTTGATGTGCTTTTCCTCAAGGAACCCGGTATAGGTGAAGATCTTCCTCTTCAAGAATCTCTGAGATAAAAACTTGTGTAGGATGTGATATGAGCACCTATGGATATTGTACTTCAAGTGTGTTCATTTTTCTGCTGTCTGAGTTTAAAACAGTGCTCCTAAAGCGCTCTTAAGCCCAAGACTTAGAGTGGCACACTGGCACTAGCCAAAAAGCCTCAGTACGCCTTGTAGATAAGGCACAGCTAGCAAAGCAAAGTGCACTACTATACTATTCGTATTTCATATTATCTTCTTCTAGGTCTTTTATTATGTGCCTCCATCTGCAACCTTATGCTTAGCTTTTACTCATTTGCAAGTTATCTCTCTTTAAAATCCAAAAAGACATTGTTTCATGGAACATGATTTTAAAAATACAAATTTATTTGCAAAAAAACACTGAGCACCATGTTTAAGAAAAGCATGCCTTTGCCTCACATCTAGCACCTTGTCACCATGGGTCCTCATCGCCTTGGTGCACCTCACGCCTTTTAAAACTAAGTCTGTGGTCAGCCTTCTTATAGAATGCCCTTGCCATCACATTATGTAAGTTCATTGAAATACTGATAGGTTAGATTATTCCTGTTTCAAGCTCTTTGAAGTCTTAGCAGTTAGCACGGAGGGAGAAGGCTTAAGAGCACGCTGAATATTAAATGAAAGAATAATATAGGATTCTTGTGTCATTTTCTTAGAAAAATGATGCAATTATTGAGTGGCATTTCATTCCCTGCCAAATTGCAGCTTGTTATCTCTTCTTAGAGATGAGGCTAGTTCGTCCCAGGGAAACCAATCCTTGTACGGGCTAATGAAACAATGATATTTCTTATTTTTGCTTTGTTTTACATAGGCAAGCTCAGATATATTTTCGGGCTGAACCAAAAATTCCAACCCTGGCTCGCACTAGGTTAATCTTGGCAGGCTATAGACGCTTGTCATGCAGCCAGTTTAGTCCTTACTCACTGACCACCTCTACCCATTTCATATTACATGTATACATAGTTATCTACATTGTCGAGTTTTCAACAATTCATTTTGGTAATGATACTACTTTTGCTGATTTATGTAAAACTGATTATCATTATCATACATTTTACACGGTTGATATGTATGCAAGTTTTTCATCGTACCATCAATTTATAGAGATTACATGGTCAAACCCTCTTATTAAATCACCCCTGATTTCTTGTAGCTGTCTACTATTCATTTCAAATGATTTCCAAGATTTCAATTAAATTTTTTCCTGCTATTTCAGCGTTCCAGCGGTGACACATCTCACCTTAGCTCGCAAACTGGAACACTGGTATGAACCTGATTTACTATGCATCAAATCCATAAATTCAAATGAATCTGGTGGATTTCAAGTTTTCTAATATTCATTTGAACATTTGTGGTCATTGTGGTGACTTGTTTGTCGCAGTTTGTCTTCTTCACAGGTGGAATTGTAATCTTGACATTAATTTTGAATGGATCAACCACACAATTTGTTTTGCAATTTTTGGGACTGGCAAAGTTATCAGCAACGAAAGTAAGCTTTTAGTTGGATAGTTGTTCGAATTATTTTATTGCTAGATTCAGAAGATGGGTCTTAGCAGAGGTAGTGTAGGCACATTGATAATTAGCAGTCCTCTAAATATCCCTTTCAACAGCATGCACTTTTAGATATGAGGTCAAATGTTAATTAACACATGCTTTTCTCTTTACATTTCTTTCCTAATCAAATTCACTAGTAGCAACTCCGCTTTGAGCCGAGTTATGATTTTGAAGAAAACGTTCTCTAAAATTTTGCATCATCATGTAAGAAAAGAAGGATGACAAAGACTTCTTTGGTTATGAAGATAATGAAATAAAGCAGACTTTCTAGTATACTTGTTATTGTGGGTGCAATTTGCTTTGTGGGCCCCCCCTCCAAAAAGTGTCTCTTCAGCAACACAGAGATAAGACTGCTTACATCTGATCCCCTCTTACTCCGCTATTTGCGGGAGCCCTTGAGGACTAGGGTGATGTTATCTTAATATTACTTATTCACAAAGAAGATGGAATTGATTTCAGAATAAGAGTATGTTATTGCCAAACTCAACGCCCTCTACAAAACATGCTTGACTCTTAATCAAATGGTTTATTTTAGCCTCTGTTTTAAACATCAAGACTATGTTGTTGGATGAATCTTCCCTAGGAGGCTAGGAGCCATTATTTCAAACTTCACTAGTAGAGTACTGTCTTTTAAGAAGGTGAATCTCTGCAATTGAATTATGTTGCAGCTAGTCTACTTCGTGATATATAGAGATGCAAATACAATCATGTGATAGGTGTTCCACACTCAGATGCCTGATTGTTCATCTTTGCTATTCTTCAGATATCTGCCTGTATTGATGGTTCCGTAAATATATCTTTGCTACATGGCCTTCAAGGCCTACCCAATTATGCTTTTCGTAGGATTCCTTGTCCTCTATTGCCTCTTCATTGCTTTGATAGTGTAAAAATACATGATAAAGTATAGTAACAATGATTATAACAACTAATAATACTAGTTCTGTTAAATGTTAGGGAGAGAGCAATGTGAGATGGGTTTTACTATCGGAACCATCGCTAAACTTAGCCTTATGAATATATTTAATGCTGAACATATAATGTAACACTAATTATTCTTCTAGTTTGTAGTCAACAAGTTTGATTTTATATTTGTATAATTGTATATTCTGTCATTGATCTAATCAACTAGTGTTATCGGTATCCGTACATCATTTTACAGTTACACTGTTGTAGCAGAATAATTGTCCTCATTGTCATTGTTTGTGTCAGAGGCGCATAATGCAATTTACTATGTACGAAATGGAAAAGAAGGCATTAGAGGCATTTGGCCATCTTGGCGAAGATGAGGAGCTGGGACCTGCTGACTGGCCCACTGTTAAAAGATATATTAAGAGCTTAGACAGCATTGATGGGGAGCGCATCCATCCGCATGATGCTTCTGTATCTGGGGGTAATATAAATTCCATGAATCTGGAAGATATGCGTGTACGCCTGTTAAATGGTACTGTCCTCTTGATTTCTCTTACTTGCGCTGTTCTTGTAATTCTTATAGACTTCATCCGATTTCCAATAGACTGGCTGCTTAGTTTGGAAAACCTGCTGTGGGCCAGTGGCATACATTATATTTTATGAGACTGTTCATTTGTAAAGTTAGTATGTGCTTCATATAAATTTGAACTAGCTTAGCTGTGTGGGATTATACACATTGACTGAATGAGAGGATATACAATTCGGACACCCACATACCCATTTATGTTGAACTGAAGTCCTACAAGCACATCCCTTGGTAAAGATCCATCATAAATCCATATCTTACCACCTTCATCTTCTTTATTGATTGCTATTTCTTGTTAGTGTTCTTAGATCTGTTGATATTTTTTGGTCACATTTTCTTATGTACATTCTTTTGGAACAGTTATTTTGTATATTGCCGGTCATTTTTTTTTGGTATGCTACGTGAGATGGGAAATTAAATGACTCCTTAAATTCTCAATGCTTTGTGAAGCAGTGGAGTGTTGATGCATTTTAGACACAATTTGGTTGTGGCCTTGTTGGTCATCTCAAAACAACTTGTATTCCATGGGGTACTGATGCATACATTCAATCCCCCTTATCCCGCCACATGAAGTAGTAGTAGTAGTAGTAGTCGTTAATAGGAATAATTATAATAGTTGGGCCTCAACCATCACCTTAAGGTTTTGGTTGAGTTGGTTCATCTATCATGGTATCAGAGCCATCGTGACCAAGTGGTCACGGGTTCGAATCCTGGCAACCTCAAAACTCCTCAAAAACTCTCGAAGTGGAACCCCAGCACACGGTACGGGGGAACCGGTGCACAACTAACCACTCTTCAAGCCCAATGGGCATTTGAGTGAGGGAGCGTAATAGGAATAATTATAATAGTTGCCANTATCAGAGCCATCGTGACCAAGTGGTCACGGGTTCGAATCCTGGCAACCTCAAAACTCCTCAAAAACTCTCGAAGTGGAACCCCAGCACACGGTACGGGGGAACCGGTGCNNTAATAGGAATAATTATAATAGTTGCCATCACCTTAAGGTTTTGGTTGAGTTGGTTCATCTATCAGTCGTAGTAGTAGTTGTTGTTGTTGTTGTTGTTGTTGTATGTGAGATGGAAAATGACCAGTTTCTTGTCTCCGGTCTGCTGAAAAAGATTTATTACAATGATATCTTGCATAACTTGATAAGCCCCCTTGTGCACAGCAAAACTTATCTGCGGGAGAAGATATATGATACTTGATTTCCGTAGGATTTGATTTGTGTCTGCTTTGGATGTATTCTGATTAGCCTTGAATTATGTACCGATACAGGTGTCCAAGCTGCTTACTGGGTGATGCTTGATGAAGGAAGGATAACTCAAAGTACTGCAAACATCTTAATGCAGTCAGTTGACGAAGCTCTTGATTTGGTAGCCCTTGAACCATTGTGTGATTGGAAGGGATTGAAACAAAATGTTCATTTTCCAAACTACTATAAATTCCTGCAAGGCAGCGCCTTTCCAAAAAAGTTGGTTACATATTTTACAGTTGAAAGATTAGAAGCTGCATGTTACATATGTGCTGCATTCCTGCGAGGCCACAGAATTGCTCGTAGGCAACTCCATGATTTCATCGGTGAGTGCACTTCATACTATGGTTGATGATATTGTCTAATTTATATACAATTTTACTGGCATGTCTATTTTCATTACAGGAATATGCAATAATGTTCTACAGGAATATATATCACATAGATAACCTTGAAAAGTTTAATTAGGTACAAATGTACAATTTCATCAATAATCTTCCTACAACAGTTCACTATGGTTAGTTTTATCTTTCAATGAACTTGGCAGGTGATAGTGAGATTTCTTCTATTGTGATCAATGAAAGTGAGGTAGAAGGAGAGGAAGCAAAAAAGTTTCTGGAAGACGTTCGTATCACATTTCCCGAGGTTGTGTCATATCATAGTCACTCTGGAACTTTTTAGTTTCCATCGTGATGTCAAGCTCTCCCCTTCACTTGTTAAATTTTTATATATTTGCTTCAATGGATAAACCAAACATCATGCTTCTTTAACATTAATATCCGTTTCAGGTTTTACAAGTTGTGAAAACGAGGCAAGTAACGCATGCAGTGCTGCAACATTTAACTGAATATGTTCAGAGTCTAGAAAAGGCTGGAATACTTGAAGAGAAAGAGATGGTCCATCTTCATGATGCTGTCCAGGTGACTCTACACTTCAATTTAACTTTACCAATATCTTTACAATCTGTTTAATTTGTCTATTGAAATCTCGTGTCATTCTTCCAGACTGATTTGAAAAAGCTTCTACGTAATCCTCCAGCAGTTAAGATTCCAAAGGTTAGAGATTTAGTCAGTACTCATCCTCTTTTGGGAGCTCTTCCGGTGAATGTTCGTAATATGCTTGTTGGCTCTACCAAAGAGGAAGTTAAATTACGTGGAATGACCCTATACAAGGAGGGCTCTAAGCCAAATGGAGTTTGGCTTATATCAAATGGGGTAGTGAAGGTAACATAGTAATTGCATAATCTTTGGTTCAAGAAATCAATTTCTTCATGACTTTTGACGGATGAGAGCTTCTTTATGTGTAGTGGTCAAGTAAGAACAGAAGAAATAAACATGCCTTACATCCAACTTTTACTCATGGAAGTACGTTGGGACTGTATGAAGGGTTGATTGGGAAGCCCTATTTATGTGATATGATCACAGATTCTGTTGCAGTTTGCTTCTATTTTGAAACTGAGAAGTTTTTGTCTGTTTCAAAAGCAGATCCTACGGTAGAAGATTTCTTATGGAAGGTATATTAATTTGAGCTTTTTAGAAACTTATATTGAAATTCAAGTTTACTTTTAGACTTTTTTTTAGTAGAAATTTACTTTTGGACTTGAAACACTGCTTCAATTAATGTCATGTTCAGGAGAAAAATCTCCCCCTCTTTTCTATGTGCTACCCTTGTGTCTTCCTTTTACCTGATTTGCTTATTGGTGAAGGTAGGGAGTTCATTGTAAATTTTGAACTATAGACCTGATAAATATTCTATCTAACGGAGAATTGGCTACAAATAAAGATAGCAGAAGAGTTGGTCAAAATAAAATTGAAAAAACACAGTTGTTATTAGTTCTTAACAGCAAGGCAGCAGCCTATTGCAAGGATTAGAACTACTCAGCGTGTCCCATTTTTCCGAAGAAAGTTTGTTTTGGCTGGACTCCTCTTTGACGCACATTTGTGGGTGTTGCTATGTGACAGAATAATTTAACAGCGTGCTTGTGAGATGTTTCAGTTATTTACATATAAATGCTGATTGCCTCGACGAGAAAAGAACTTATAAAAGCCTCAGATTTTTTTTTTCCCTTTTGCTATAGTGGCTCTTTTTTTCTCTGTTGAAAAATGGAGTCATCCTCTGCAGAAATAACTCTGAACTGTTCCCTTATAGTGACGTAAGAAGCATCTTGGTTCAAGAAGAGTTCAAAACAGTTAGCTCTGTATATTCTACTCAAAGCTGTATTTCCTTCTATTTCTGTGAAAACCTACTTTCTATCTCCAGGGTCTCTTACTGGTCTCCATACAAGACGTTAAACTGTGTCTGAGTGATGATAACTATCTTTATTTTTCTAGTTTCATTATTAGATTAAGTTATTGGAACTTATTAATTGAAATTGGCAAGTACGAAGAGAGAAGTAAGAAATTGAAAGAGGTATCTTATAATCCTCTCTAGTCTGTTGTACTAGTTTCATTTTGTTTAATTGTTTAGGAAAATAGTATTTGTGAAAATATAACTTCTTAGCTCTTATGGTCTTCCCTTTGGATGTAAGCTATTCATACTCTCACATTAGTTATATTACTATTGAGTTTGGGTGGGGTAGTACAAAGTTAAAAATGAGAAGATATGCGATGTCTCTATGGTCTTAAGAAGCATAATGTCATATTGTCATTTGAAGGCTGAGATGTGTCATAGTTATAATTCGGCTCAGTTTCTTTAATCAATATTTGTGAAAGTACAGCGAATAACTCCCTTGCAATGTTGACCACTTGACCTACCTCTTGTTTTGATTCTTGTTAGTCGACCCCAAATTATTTTGAGACTAAAGCTTTCCTGTTTTCTGTTCATTCTTTTTCCCTGGGGATTTTTTGGGGAATTTATTACTGCTGTTAAAGGTGAGCACTATGTTTGGATTAAAGTAAGAGCTTAGGAAGACTCCATTCTGTTCGTTTGTAAATACAATGGAATAATGAGGTTATTCTTTATTCTCTCCTCTTCAGGAAAGTGCTATAGTGCTTGCCAAAATTTTGCTTCCTCAAATATTTGAGAACATGTCAATGCAAGACATGAGGAAGCTCAATGCAGAGAGGTCAATAATGAAGACGTACGTGAGTGATGAAACTATAGAAGTCCCAGGACACTCCATTGGGCTCTTGTTGGATGGCTATTTAAAAAGCCACTCTCTCGTTGGAGATCTAATAGCATCACCGGCTGTGTTATGGCCTGCAAAAGGAAATTCAAGTTTCCTCAGCGAGGATGGATCTGGTCAGTTGCTCTTCTGTTCCTGTTATCTTTTTTCTTTAATTTTTTTTTATGCGAGGACAATTTGGGGTTTCCAGTTTCAAGGTTGCCAGAGACTCATTATTCTTTAATTTCTAGATTATCATGGAATGAAGCAAACTAACTCAACAAGATAGTGTTTCTTTTTTTGTTAACTAAATCATAGTCATCCGATACAATATTCATCATACGTTCTCTAGAAACGCCTCTATGTTGTTCACATTAGTAAGATTGCGGTCTTCTTCCCCTCCTCCCCTCCCCTCCCCTCTCCTCTTCCACCCCACCCTACACACCTCGCCGTTGGCAGGGCGTGTTCTGAAAGTGGGCAGTGTTGCTATAAGGGCACATTTGGATTCATCATGTGATCTTTGGCTTTTATTAGGATATAAATCAAGAAGTTTTTCTTATCAAGGATCTTCATATCACGCTGGGACAAGAGCCAGGGTAATACTATTTGATATGGCTGCTTTTTATGCTGATAAGACTGTCCAGAGCCGAAAATCCTCCTTATTACCCCGTGACCGGTCCAGTAGTTCACTTGCTAGAGAGCACGGTGGTCTTTTGAGCTGGCCCGAGCATTACTTCAAGTCCCAACAGCATCAGGGAGATGTCGAAGAGACTGACGACAACAGAAACAACTTATCGACTACAGCAATGCAGCTTAGCATCTATGGCAGCAAGGTAATGTACATTTTGTATTTGTATTATATAATGTGAGAAAGCAGCTCAGCTTTAAACTGTAGAGCTTAATTACTTGATCGGTGCATTAAGGTAAAATGTTATAGTGTTCTATCTGGTGGTTTGGGGGGTTTCTCTTGTTATTCTAGCATCCCATTATATTCACTTCTGTACTTCCTTTATTATTTCTCTCAAATAGGATAATTTTACGGTGGATCGAGTTATTATCAAAATATTTTAAGGTGCATTTTCAATTTGTAACCATTAAAACTCTCCGTATGCTTTTATTTGTTTTTGAATAGGTAAAATACACTCCATTCCGACCTGAGAACTTTAAAGGGAATGGCCATGAAAAGTCATCACATTCTCAGTCATATCCTAGTTTTCCGGTTGACCATCAACGTCCTCTAATTTCCGTAAGGTCAGAAGGATCGACTACTGCTAGGAAAGGACTTAATGACAAGTTGGCAAGGACAGAAGCTCCTCCTCAACCACATAGTGGACAACCAAGTCGAGCAAGAGACGAGTCAAGCGATGATTCTGGAGATGAAGAGGAGTTCATTGTGAGGATTGACTCGCCTAGTGGCCTTTCTTTCCGGCAAGGGCATTGAAACTATTTTGACATCAGTAAGGTTTCCTCTTTTGTTTCTCTTCTCCCTTCACAAAAAATCTTATGTGAGACGGTTGTATGCATTCAACCAAGCTATTTGATTTTAGTATTCCTTATTTAAGAATAAGATTAATGGTCGGGTTGTCTACATAGAATCCTTGTACCAGAAAACTCACTGCTTAGTGTAAGAAAGTCCGCTCATTCTTGGAAATGATGGATATTTTTTTTCTGTAAATGAAGAATAATGGAGTGGTATGTAAATAGTCTCCGTCTTTTTTCAAAATGATTGTCAGACTTCTGTAAAATGGATTGGTTTGACAAAAAAGTAATATATAGACACAAGAACAATCTACTGTTCCATGCATATCATATGTACTTTTGTTTCGAAGTTGGATGGAAATAAATGTATGGTAAGCCGTAATTCTGTGGTTAAATAAAAATCGTCCATGGAACTATACTTTGCCTAGTGTTTTAATTAGACGGTCTTATATAAGTATTTGTGGTAGGAAAATTAGACCCAGTTCCCTGGTGTGTTTTCGGACGGAATTTTGGTTTGGGGTGCCAAGGTATCTATCTAACGTTGAGGTGGTTTGGAAGGGAGATGAAAGAGGCCATCAGATTGGGAAGCATTCTTCATTGCTATAGTTACTCTTATTTGGGAATTGCGAAATGAGGCTATTTTCGAGAACAAGACACCTAACTGGC
>LHUT01007879.1:0-10422 GCA_001412135.1 Silene latifolia subsp. alba | reverse complement strand
AGGTTCATCCTCATCGTCCAAACTCCAAATGATAAGTTTTACTAAGAATAACATTTTTAAAATAAGGATAGATTTTGGCCTATGTACTTTCGGAGCCTTGCTATAACTAAGAGAATCATTGTACAGTTTACTTGATTCAAGCCGAATTACAGATACGTGAAGGCAATTTATAGGTCATTTAATGTTCCTTCACTGACATTTCTAAAGATCAGATATCGATACTAATGTTGAATGAACATGATATAGCTGTAACATTAACAACTTCAATCACAAACTTAGTGGAGATTAGCCTTTTTCTACAACTGTTTTCTAAAACTAATACAACTCTAGTCAATGTTAAACTAATTGTAAACAGTTCTCTAAAAGCAAACATATAAAAACATTACCAACCTCTAACCTCTTCTTGATAGATCTGAGTGCATTATTCAACCTAGATAACATATGGTTTCTCTGGCATCCCTAATCTCTTTCACATGTACAATCGTCTCAGAACTAAATTAAATCCTCATTAAAACTCTATGTCAACATCCTTAATCTCATAAAACCACAAATATTAAATCTGTCGCAAATAACAAAAAATAGTGTTCATAGGCCCATCAAATAAATAGGCAAAACTGATGCAAATACCCACCGGTACAACAAGCTAATCTCATTAAAAATCCAACCCTAAAGTTCCATAACCTGCGACTCTACCAACTCCAACCCGACTTTTTCCTCAAAACGAGCCGCCTAACAAGCAACAATGCATCAAACTTCTTAAAAACGTCTCATTTATCACTCACTAAAATCAATATGGCTATACGACCACCATGAATACATGTTTTTACTCTCCAGTTGCGATAAGGCAACCACTATCTGAACCGATCATATTAACTAAATTGGCAAAACAAATACAATTATGTAAAGAGAATGGTGATTTGAACAGTTAATGTATGTGCCTACAAAACTAAAATACAACATCATCATCAAAGCCTTGATCTCAAAATGATTTGGGGCCGGCCGGCTGACCTGAATCATCTTTTAGAGCCATCAAAAATGCGAGGATATAGAAAAGGAAGAGTGAAAAGCTAAAAAAAGTCGAGTTAAACTTATAGGTTGAAAATCAAAGCTCATTTTTTTCTATAAAAGCTGTAATTGAAAACTACGATGGAAAATTGAAACGATGTTTTGGAAAATCGAAATAAAATCAATGTTACGGAATACCTTCAAAGTATACCTAGTATTATTGTATAAGAAAGTTGTTTTTCTAAAACGGGAAATAAATCCGAAAAGTAGAAATGAATTTTTTAAAAATTAAAATCAAAACCCTAAATTTTCAAATAAGACCATATAATAAAAGTCCACACGTATCATTTACCTCCATTGTGCCCTCTCCGTCACCATACCCTCTTCAAGCCCAAGAAATCTCATATCATGTTATATCATTCTCAACCAAGTCTGTTTTCGTTTTCCTCTATCCTCAAGCAACATTTTTGTTCCCCAAGTCTCGAGCCTACAAAACTAAAATGTAAGCAAAAACACTTAAACCCCAAAAGTAATCAACTAATCATCTAGAGTATATCGTCTAATACTACTATGTAAACAAGAGTCTAGTCTACAAAAAACGAAGAATCTGAGAAGACAACAAGAAGTCTAAAAAAACACCTACAAGAAGCATGATATTGGATTCAATTAGATAAATAAAATCGCGAAACTGGATCAAGGAAGCTCATTTGAGCAAGTAAACTTCCAAGTGTTGGCCCAATGATCACTCCAATTCCCAAAGTTGTAGTAATCTGTACAAGTGGTAATGCACATTAATTGTTTACTCGCTTACTTTATACAGTTATACTAATTACTATCACAACAATGTATGATAGGATGCTGGTCCAAGTGTCACAGCTCAATTATTTTGTCCTTCTGTTTTAGGCTTGATTGATTGCTCATCAAGTGTCAAGCCTATGTCAGATTGTCAAGTAATTTGAATTCCACGCAACATAGTAGTCAGACGCTTACCACAGACATGCATGTAGCTTGATGTTCCTCCCGGCAAAACTTGGATATATATGCCTGATAATATGAAAGCCAAAAAAACGTATAGGTGAAAAAGCATAATTCAGTAATAGAACATAGTCAGATAGTAAAACACTGAATCTTCACTCGATCGATATTCTTTTAGTAAATATGATATTGCCTATAAACCTTGACAAGCCCGAATAATCCGTTGAAATTTCCCAACAAAAACTTGTCACTGTCATCCAAAAGTTTGTACTTAGACCAGAAAGCGTGTTAAGAAAAACTCTGAAAATAGAAAATTACAATAAGAGAAGAGAAATTACTTCGTATAGTTGACCAAAAAATCAGTGATAACTTTCAGAAATATATACACAAGATTCAGAAAAGAAACCGCAGAATACAAACACAGATGTTGTACTGAAATTAATAACAAGCTTTTGGCCATATCGATCAGCAACCATCCCCCATAAAACAGATGTCCATGCCCTTCCAAGAATAAACAAACATCCTACTTCGACATATTTCACATGAGCGAAACAGTAAGCTGGACATGTTCTTACACTTAAAATTCAACTGGAAAATGTAAACAAGATCCCTTTGTAAACGATAAATGAGAAGGGATTGTACTCACCGACAAAACCAGCATAATACCCCACATCTGCCACTTCTTGGGCTACGTGAAAGTCCTTGGCCTACATGTATATAAGGATTAGTTTAAAATACCATTCAACCCCGAGTTCTGTACGTAATTCTGAAAGTATTTACATATGCTTTTGGCCCGATGACACGACGGTCCACCGGTCACTTGGGTACAGCTCAAGAAAAAAAGCAGTCTTTCTAACGTAGAAAAATTGCCTAAATAGGAAACGTAAACAAAGGATTGTGACGGAATATGTAAACAAATGGATGACAGAGGAGAGCAAAACAGCTGAACTGTCATGAGTCAAATTAATAGAACTATATTTGCGCAAGCAAAACATCCGTGAATCACTGGCTTTTATCATACCGCCTCCTCTTGAGGTTTGTCCACTAAAGTATGGAACTCTCACTTAAGCCACATCGCAGTAGTACTTAGACTACTCACAACCTCAGAGTCTCCAGTAACTTGTTAGTCATGAAAAGCCCGAATGCTCAACAAACTAAAAAAAAATGAATATGTTGGGTCATTGAACACTAATTCCACTCTCAATAGTCATTGTATTTATTTATTATACATAAAGGTTGCATAAGGCCGATAACTGAGTCTATATTCAAGCAGGATATATTCTGTTTAATTTTTAAGTGCTTAATCCTAGAAATGCACTTCTTTAGAGTCCATTTTATTGTCACACGAAATTTGGAACAGAGAGGAATTTCTTATCATCCTAAAATGCAGGAATGTGTCAATGGCTACTCCTAGTTCTGCAACATCCATCTACACCAGAAAGATATTTACCGTGCAATTTTATGAGACAAAGAATTAAGTATCTTAAGACTTATTCTAACATTCCTACCATGTCAATTTACAAAATCAGGCCATAGTCGAGCCAGTACTTACAACAAACAATACGGAACACCTTCATCCTCTGACATCTACTCAAATATCGCAAAGTTTCAGTATACTCAAACTTCCCACCTCCATCAAGAACAAAAGAAGTCCGCCATCTATTTGCTCACTAATTATTATATGTGACGGTCTCATCATAATCTATATTTAATACGATAGACAACACCCAATCATCAGAATTAGATCAGCAATCAATCAAAAAAAAGAAAATCAAATAACTATAAATAATCTCAAACTGGAAACAGCTCAAATATCATAAACTATGGACAATTTAATTGATCAAACAAATTACCAAATCAACCAGTAATCACACTATATTTAAAAAGAGAAAGGGAAAAAAATGAAGATACCTTACAGAAAATCTTCCACCAGTTCCCTTGCAAAACCGAGTAATCGACGCATTTAGGAGCGAGGGTAGATTCGTACCTACAACAATGAAGATCAAGCCTAATCTCGAAATTTTAAAAAACAGATAAAATTAATTAAAGGCAAATAGGATGAGGAATGTCGTAAGGAATTTTGAGAAAGAGTTACTGAAGGAATTATCTATGGAATCTATGGGTATGGTAGGCAAGATGAGTGGCTAGGAGAGTTTTAAAGGTGACATCCACCTACCACTACCGTCACCAATCACGCCACAACCACCCTGAACTACAGCCAACAACAATTGACACCAACGAGCATAGAACAACTGCCTACCGCAACCACCACCAATGAACCGATCTAAGTGCAGGTAGCTTTAGCTAGCATTAATTTGTGGGTGAACTAATATACCAGCAGTACACCTAAAATACCGAAGAGATAAATACCTAATCTACATTGAAGGCTGAACTTGAGCTTAATGTTCTTCGTCCTCAACAACTGAAACTGCATTAAAAAACCCACATATAAGGATTCAACCGAAAAAGGCAAACGATGATGAAAATAAATAAGCAAAATGAGCAAGACGAAAAACATCAGACAGTCACCATATTACTCATATTCATCATAATCTCCGTCAGTTAAAATAGTTCCATGTATAAAGTCAGAAACTTTGGTACGGTGAGAACAAGGATATAAACAAATCCGTCTCTAAACAACCATCAAAACTAAGGCTCACATTTAAATTAGGTTAAAACTCAACAAAAATCTAGCTAATTCAGCAGTTCTTGTTTCGCAACCTAAATCTATGTCCAGCCTTGAGATATAACAAACTTCAATTGAACACAAAATCCCATAAAACCCCAACTCAACCCTGAAAATAAAAACCTCAAACAAACACTCAAGACCCAATCAACTGTAACCCCAAAAAATTAAGCAAAGACCTATTTCAATCAGCTCCATTATCATAATTGCTAGTCTTTTTATTTTTTCACTTTACCGTGATTCCACTTACAATAATCCGCAAATTTGATCGACAATTGCCCGAAAGCAAAATCCAACTAAATGATCGCATAATCTAATAGATCTTTCCATATAATACACAACTACCCAAATAAAAGCAATGATAAATGATAAGCACCAAAATGAACATTAACCGAGAAATGTGAACCAATAACCACGCACGAAAGGCACTGGAGAAAGAGGGAAAAATAAAAGCGAAAAAAGTCCACAGTAAGCTACGCAAAATACTTACTCAAGTGAAAAGAAAAATACTTACTCAGAGCGTCGAGCAAACTACACTTGTGGTGCACTGACCAGGAGTGCCAACAAACAAAGCATATTGAGCTAATAATGTCGTCTTTGGGTGTGATATTGTCCCACCATGTGAAATAGGCAATGACCTGAAGAGGAAGCATCGACATAAAGTTGTAAAAGACGCAGGGGAGAGCAGGCCAAGCGGCATAGGAAACAACAATAATGAAAGAATCATGAATGGAAGCACCTGATGCGGGAACCTGTAAAAGCAAACTGCACACAACTTAGTAAACTAAAGAGAACTTAAATGCCTAAATGATGGTGTTCGTAAATCTAAAATAATGAAATGAATAAGATAGTCAACATGAAACCTACCAGTCGTCACTGCAAACTTCGGCATGTTATCCTACCAGTCTGCATTGCAAACTCGGCATGTTATCAACACCTGAAGTAAGAAGCGTCAATAATACTAAGATAACAGACGAAGCAAGCTGCTACAAGCAAGCACGGCGCAATCAAAATTACAAGACATACCTTGGGAGACCCAAATGTTGTCGTAGCCCGACAGAAACAACAATTAGCAAACCACACCCAAGGTGCACTGACCACGGGTGCCAACAAACAGAACATATTGAGATAATAATTGGCCAACCATATAAAGTAGGTGATGACCTGAAATAGCAGAAGTGGAAGTATCGTAATAACGTTGTAAAAACAGCAAGGCACTACAGGCTAGATGACATATATATATAAATTGAAGTACCTGGTATTGGAGGCTGTAACCTCAGTCAAGGCAGAACCACAAAACGCACCACGGATATCCAAGTAGCACCCTTCATCAACTGCAACAGTAGAAGTTCATCTAAACCTGATTGCAAGGGCCAAGAAAACACTTAGCTCACCATACGTAATGACCCGAGGCAGCAAAAGGTGAAGTGTGAGCAGGGTACCCGACATATGAGTGAAGGTATCTGATGTGGGAGGCTGTAACCTGAGCCAAACCAGAACCACACAACGCACCATGAATCTCCAAGAAATAACTCTCACCATCTGCTACAATGACAGACAGATCATAAAAACCTGATTGCAAGGGTCCAAAAAACATGAAAACCCAATACAAACTTACAAAGTACCAACCAAAAAATACCCATATAATAAGTGTATACCTGTAAATAGAGTTGAGGCCACATCCCAAGATGACAAACTCAGCAACTGCCACACTGTCAGCGACAAACCCAAACAAAACCCGCGAAATTAATTAGTAGTAATTAAACCAATGAACAGGTAACACTCAAATAAAAACCCTAAAACTAAATAGAAGTATAGAACCACTTTAAATTGAACAAAACCAAGTTGATCATACCTCGTAAATTCCAAAATAGATGGACGCGGCTGATTTGATTGAAATTCGGCGGGGCATTTTGAAAGACGAAAGCTGAAGAAATAATTGATAGAGAAGATAAACAAAAAATGAAGAAGGAGAGGGAGAAGGGATAATGATGTATAGAAATAACGAAGAGAGGACTGAGAAGGCAGAATGTGTGAGAATGCACCGCACAATTCTCGTCTGGAGGGACCTCAACAACGACACCACGCGCCCCGTGACCGCCTATACACAGGATATTGCCAAGAAAATGGGAGTAAGACGGATTTGAAAAATTACAGACACCAAATAAACCAGTTGAGTTCAGGCTAAAGAAACTAGAACTTGTGGTTTGGCTTTGCCGATTCAATAAGCAACCTCAAAGCGGTGCTAAAACCAGATCATCGCTCCCTTCCAGCTGCGCAGAAACTGTAATGCCTAGCACCCCTAAATTCAAATCGGGGGAGTTAAGATCAAAATAACAATCAACAATAAGAAGGGAAAACATATATAAACAAATAAAGACAATCAATCAGCCGATTCAGGGCACTACAAGAAAGTAAATGTTCGGCTTGAAGGTACCACAAGTAAGTAAACATACGTAAACAAATTAACACAATCAACAAAAAGAACAAAAACCTTTATGACTGTGCTATAAAGATACCACAGGTAAGTAAACATAAGTTAAAAAGAAAGTCAAAACCCGCGAAATGAACACAGGGATCAAATTGGACAATTACCAGCAGCCCGAAAGTGCCACAAGCAGGTAAAGACTGCTACCACAAGTAAGATTAACCAGAAACCAGCACCTATATATGCTTTATCAAAACCTAAATAAGCAAGCTAAAACGTATGAACACCCTAAATAAGTCTGGCAAATTAAGAACCATTAAAAGCACATGCTTAAAGGCTAAACCCAACACCATCGCCAATTTTTAATAGGGTAAATTAACACTAAAATCACGAAAGTTGATCATCGGATAGACACCAAACAGTACCTCAGAAATTTTAGATGCTAAAAAAATGCAACAGCTAGATTCTAGCCCCAAGGCCTTCACCAATGGCATAGGAATAAGGGTGCACATAACAGATTGAAGGTTCTACAAGCAAGCTGACATACAGGTAAAAATTATCAGAAGTAGGGAAATGCTAAAAAGACCTCTACAGCTGGGCGTGAATTTACAACTTCTTCCAGATTAAAGCAGCAGAAACAAAGCCAAAGGAGCCAGTGCACCAAAATCCTAAAATAAGCAAACCCAAACATATGAAAACCCAAACTACGTTTCCAAAATAGTAGATGACACCAAAAAGAAAGCTGGAAAGTCACGACACGAGAACGGAGATCAAGTACCCTACTCGACAGAACGTAGCCTACAAATCAGAATAGTGAAGAAGAGCCAAACCTACGAAATTGTAAACACCTGAGTTTCGACATAAGACAGACGCCAGCCAGATGCTTCGATTGATCCCCAACAAAACCCTAAAATTCCAGCACCACCAATTGATCCGCAACAAAACCCTCCAACACCAGCAACTCCGATTGATCCGCAACAAAACATTATATCGGATTAGCAATCCAAAACAATCGAAATCCCCAATTTAATTGTGAACCATAGTTCATAACCCTAATCGTAATATTTTAGTAATCTGGGAAATTAGGTTGATTCAAGTGATGAATTTAAGATGGGATACGATTATTTGAAGCAATTTGTGTGAGATTTGTGACGGTTTATTAGAGGAGAATTGAATTTGGGAAGGATTAAGACTTAAGAGAGTAATATTTTCTGATAGAAGCAAATGAGTGGCGAAGGAGGACGAAAAGAGTGTGGCAGGAGTGTGAGACAGTGAGAGTGATGGAGGGTAGAGGAAGGATAGGTTAAGTTAGAATGGAAGGATGAGATTGAGGGTGAGAGATGGACGGTGTATATTTGGCAGCAACTATTCATTGCTACAGTAGTGTAAGTTCTCTCTTTTTAAAGAGTACTAGTTGTTGCTCCGCGCCCTACCGGGCGCGGTGCCCCAATTTGGTTAATCGTTTAGAGAAACTTGTTGTGAGACATCGAAATAAAAACGAAAATTGCCTTTTTTGGAAGGAGCGATTGTATAACATATCCATTACTATACTACACGTAAGACAAACGCATAAAACAAAAACGTTTATGTAAGATACTTTAAACACGGCTTTAGAATGAACGTTATTCGAAGACCCATGGCAAGTAACGGAGACCTGTTTTCACAAAAAACTGACGTATTGCGGTGCGAACAGAAATAGAAGACAAGATAGCAATGCAGAAGTCAGTTACAACATGAAATACTTAAAAAGTTGCTCTGAGTTTCTTATGTTGGCAATTACAACCGTTTCGAGCACATGGGGCATAAAGTGAGACAGACAGCAGTGTGTGTGCATACAACAATCTGCATCAGTAAGCGTTTGGCCTTCATGCGGGCGGCTTCATGGGGAACCCGAGTATAGTTCATAGTCCAGTTGAAGTACTCAGAATCAAGTCGAGTTAATATTTGTTGACACACTTAGCAGTAAATAAGATACTGATAGAGCATAGTAAAATAGGAAGATAAGGGCCATTGATTGTATCTAACTCTCATATCATACCAATCATTCAAGATCGAATAACAACTTGAGTTACTAAAGAAAATAACACTACAAAACCATTGTTCACGCAAAATATAGAAATGTGGAGTGTATACTAAGCACTCACTTGTGTAAAGCCTGTCAGGCAAGGACTACGTCAAGTTAACAGCCTTGAGAACCTCAAATGGAACATCGACGAGTTGATACTCTTTCGTGGGCTGAACAGTGAACAAAGGATGCAGAGCACCTATTCTAGAACAAACACCAACAGTAGCATAATACTCCTGTCCTAAAAGTTGCATATATTCATAACTCATCGGTCAATAGAGTTATACAAGATTGCAAGGCATTAACACATTTCTCAAAGTAATCATCTGGGGAGCGGGAGGACTCACGAAGACTTCACTTTCCAGACTATGCTCCTCTCTCTACAACTAAAGAGCAGCCTTGATGGTCCCCTTTCTTCCAGGCCTAGTGGGCACGAATGACTCTCTTCTTGCATTGGTGGAACTTCTGCCACTATAGCTTTCTCTGGGAATTAAGTTTGTAACATAGAAGGATCCAACACCCGCTTGAATCAGTAGATTTTCCACGGGTTGTAGTGGGAGCACTTTGTTTGCCAGAGGATAATTTACTGGGTTCCTTAGTGTCACATGATGATGGTGTCAATGACTTTGATCTATCCAATAAACCTGTTCTCTGTGTACTGACAGGATTTTCATTTGTAGATTAAAAAAGACAACCAAGGGAGCAATGGCGAGCAAAAAACCCAACAATCAATTATCCTGTTTTACTCTGCTTGGAAGCGCGCTTTCGAAGCAGAAATGGCAATCCAACTGGAAATGCACACCCAAAAGCAATCAAATAAAAGGGTTGACTAACTGAAATCGTCATGCAACGCAAATAGAGAAACTTTCATCAAATCAGTAGTGAATGATCAAATGTCAGTAATTGTAGCCAAGGAAAAAAAATCAAGACAACTAAAATGCATCAAAAAGCAAACTATAAGACATATTATCAATGTTGGATGCTCACGTGACGTTAACAAGAAATTAGTGATGTGGTACAATACCATAAAATTACCAAGCGTAAAAACAAAATCTTGGCCTGATCTTTCGCCTATTTTATTATCCTAAGCATTGCTCTAGTCATGACACCAATAGATGACATGCATTTGTTTTAACTTTAATGCTAAACAAGACAATCAATGTAGGATACATGGAAGGTGTTTAAAAGTACCATAGTTCATTTGTGTCACGCTCAATTTCGTCTACTAAGATAGTTGCGGATGCAATATCCCAATACCATTCA
>LHUT01007878.1:0-10424 GCA_001412135.1 Silene latifolia subsp. alba | reverse complement strand
ATACTGTCACATTTGGTCTGCAGTCTGTACTCCATAAACTGAGACAAATAGCTACAGTCAGAACAGTTGTTACTTTCATACTTCAGCAAACATTCATTTTAATACTCGTTTAATCTTGCAATATTATTCGAAGTATTCTCTCAACCCTTTTTGTTCCTACAACTCACTTTAAATTAATAAAGTTGAAGTTAAAATTTTTAAATAGTACCTACTTCACCCCCTCCCCCTCTTAGGTACTTGAATCCATAAGCTCAACAATTTATAAATAGTGTCAAAAAATAAAATAGTGTGTTTGGGCATGAATGGGGGGAATATAAAAACAGAAAAAAAAAATGGAAGAACGATAGGGGGAACTCGGGAAGTAGGTGAAGCTTGATAGCTATTGATTGTTTGTGTACGTACTTAATACTCCAGTTTTTTGTGTTTTTCTAGATGATAATCATGTGTTCTTTCAAATTCTACATGGTAATCCTATTTTTTAGAGAACACACATAGTAACTCTCAACTCTATTAATACGTATTGTCTTGACCCTTAACTTTTTTCCGCCAATTTTTCCTGTTAAGTATAAGACGTCGCCAATTGAATTTTGAGATTTTCTACTAGATAACCCTATATTTTTAAAAATTCTACAAGATAAACCTTACTTTTTCTACAAATCAAATGTGCTTAAAAACATAATCCCTTAATTAATCTTCTTTTCACAATATTATTTGATTACACCCAAATTATCAAATCCACCCTCGTTACCCTTCAATTAACCGAGTTTTGAAAGAAAAATCTAATAAGAATTTTGTTCGATACTAAATAATTCCCAATAAGATATTCTAAATACCCAAAGTAAAATTTCTCCATACCGAGCATTATAATAATAATCAATCCAAATTTGATTCAGAGGTTCAATCAATTAAAAAACTTGTGTTTCGAAACCTCATCAAATACCCCAAAACTGAAAAGTGTCGTAAATACAACAATGACTCACTTCAATTATTTGACAAATTGGACAATAAAGTTGGGTACAATGAGGAGTGAAGACTCATTTGTAAACATTGGACTTAATAACGGATTTCCTTGTTAGTTATTCTACCCAATTTTTGGAGATTTACCTTAAAGAGATGATTGTATCGAGAGTTGACAGTTTTTGGAATAATCGAGTGCAAAACGTGCTAAGAATGATAAATTGAGGAAATTAGGGAGTATTTTGAAGAGTGTTTCATTTGTAAAAAAAACAAATAGGGTTATTTTGTAGGATTTAAAAAAACATAGGGTTACATTGTAGGAAATATCAAAATTCAATTGCCACGTCACATATACTTACCGGACAAAATTGACAGAAAAAGAATTAAGAGTCAGGACAATATGTATTAATAAAGTTGAGAGCTACCACGTGTGTTCTCTGAAAAGTAGGATTACCACGTAGAATTTGAAAAAATACAGGATTATCATGTAGAAAAACTCTATTTTTTTCCTTCTCTATTTTTACAAATGAAAATAGAGTGTTTTACATTTTAGTAACAATCATACTTATATACATGCTCCCTCCATCCCTACCTTTTTCATTCTTCATGAGGGGTATTTTAGACAAATGAATGAGACAGAGGAAGTAAAACATAACATAATCAATCATAATAATACCCCCTCCGTTTCATTCATTTAATTACAATTTTTATTTTTTGTGAGGAGTATTTTAATTAAAGGTAAACAAATGATTGAGATGGATGGAGTACAACATTCTAGCGATGAATTCCAAATCGTGAGAAAACTTCGCCATGTGTCAACAATGTGTTGGTGGAATACGGTAAAATGGGCACGGAAATCATCACCCACAACATCAACAAGACTAGCGACTCGCAACATCAGAACATGCGAACAACGAGAACAAGATGCACTTACACTACAACTCTACAAGTGCGTGCAAAAGAATGACGAAAAGTAAGACAATAAAGTCTTTCTTCTATTAATAAATATCTCCTACATCTTGTTGATGTAACAAGATAAACAAACGACTAACAAACCAATAGATCTAGCTAGTTAACGAGCAAGCCAATCCTACTATTACAGATATTACTAACGGAGAGTCTCCCATAAGGGGAGATTTTTTAAAGATACATAAATAAGAATAAATCAATACTAAGCAACATGATCTTATGATGGAAAAACCAGGCTACCACATCCAACCCAATTATCACCACCCTCCCACCCAACTCGAACTTGCTCAGGCAACTCAATAAGATATTAAGATCAAGTAAAAACTCGGTAAAACACATTTAAAATTGTAAGACGCTGTTGAACAAACCAACAAAACCAAAGGCATGAACCACCAAAAGCATTGTTAAAACCAAGAGTAAGAGCAATCAATGAGAGATTGAGAGCGCCAAGAAATGTAGTGGTGACATGTCTATATTTGATCTTAATATCTTATTGTGTAATCTTTTACACAAAATCTCATTATAGACGGCATATATCCGTCAATAACTAAANNGACAAGCAACAAGTGAGGTGGTGGAAAAAAAAATATCACCACTTTCAAGCTATTTGACCCGTATTTAGCTATAGACGGATATATCCGTCTATAACTAGGCTGCTGAATCTTTTATTAGAATGTATAAAATTTAACGAGTAATAACTAAAAATTTGCATTTACGATTATACTTAATCAAGAATGACCCATGTACGATATGGAACATTTAAGTGTTAAAAACTAACCCATCTTCCCCTAGAAGTACTCCGTATATAGGGATTGAAGAAGAGTAGACTAGATTGTAATGGACACACTAGTTGGACAATGACACTATAACTTTAACCATGATTATACTTTCCTATTGCACCCCTTTACCAACCACTACACCCACTTTCTTTTGTCTCTCTTTATTTGCGCCTTCTCTCTTCTCTCTATTTAACTATTTAGTCGCCATTAATGAGTGTACAACTGTACTCTAAACATCATCTTTCATGTCCCATGTTTTTAACACCACTGTTTTTTTAATCACTAATTCTCATCAAAGGCGAATACTTTTCATCATTATAAGGGCATTAATAATAGAAGTTTATCATGAGATTCGTAAAATGACATGTCCATAATTTTAGAGGTTTTTTTACAAACCTTTTATTGTTAGTGATGAGTGTTGGGGTTCATGGATAAGAGGGGTTACAAATTAGTATGAAGGTTTGTGGTGAGAGAATGTGAGAGGGGAATAATTTTAGTGGGCCATAATATGAACCTTTTAAGAGCTTTATTTGTTATTAGTAGGAGGTTTGTAGGTAAATAAGTTTGTATATTAGCTTATGTGGCATGGGAACAAACCTCTTAGAGATTCATCTATTACTAATGACCTAAGTGGAAGAGCAAGCTGGCGAGAGGTTGTGAAGGTCTTTGTGGAAAAACGGTTCGAGAGTTATTGTCTTTTAGTTGCTTTTTCCTCGTATTCTTGTTTTTATTCTTTTACCTACCAGTACTACTTTCTTACCTTTCGTTATTATTTTTACTGTCAGTCTTTCCGCTCTTTTTATTGTGTCGGCGCCTTACATTTTTACCCCCTTTATACTACAAGACATACAATACAACTCCCTCTATTTCTTCTCTGCATTTTAATTCAATGCTCTCAAAGTTTCCTGATTTTCTCCCTTCTTTCTCGTCCTTCTGTCAAAAAGTCTGCTAATCACTGACCAACATATATTTACTCCTACTTACAAGGTTACAGGTAATAATAATTGTAATTCTCTTTTATATACCCTTCGTCTCAATTATTTGTTTACCTTATACCCATCACAAAGAATAAAACAAGTAAATAAATAATTGAGACGGAGCGAATTAGGCATGCATGCAAAAGTTACTTCTATTATACAGCGTAATGCCACATGCATTGATATTATGTCGTGTATTGTGTTTCCAACTGTGTGTTTTGTTGAATGGATATTTATTTGATTTATTGGGAAATATTTTGGATGCATTGGTTGAGTAAATAAATACAAAGATTGGAGTGCAATAATCATGAAGGAAATATAAGTGATTTTGACACATTATGCATTTGACAACAGTAGTCTAAAACAGCATATTTCAGTGTTGTTTTCCTAATTTAATGTTATCTGGACTGTACTGTGTTGTTGACTTACTTAAGCATCTCTTTGCCTAACACCAAAACTCTAATTACATATTTTTACATTAAACACTATACATATAGTACTACTGATGATATGGTTGGTTCTAGAGTCTAGACTCACCACCGGGTAAAGATATATCGGACATGAGTGTATTGTCAATAGACTTGCCAAGAAAATGACCCAAACCAAAAACACGAGTAATACAAGATTTGGTTCAATGGACAACATGAACCCGGCCAGGAATAGTTGAAGCCAATCTGATTGACTTACTCTAATCTTTAATTGGTCTTTACTCAGTAATTTAGTATAGCTAACTGCCTTTGTATCAAATTTATCCATCTGTAGACAATCCGATATATTCTAGATGGAGATAAAGATCGAGTCTGAATAACATAGATCGATTGCATGACCCCGATTGTCTGTGAATCTATGACATCTTCTAGGAGGACTACTTTTGTAATCTGTGAGAAAGATGCATTATTTACAAGGAGGAGTACATTAGTAATCTGCTACTAAATTTATGCCGAGTACTTTTTATTGACCGAAATATGGAAAACAACACTCTTTTGTTCCTTAATGCCATAAGCTCTACGTTACAGATTACTGCAAAAATTTCAGGAATAGTGAGATGGCAGATAATAAATCATGGCTCTGGAGGAAAAAATCATCTTCAGACAAAACTGCTTTAGTGGCTGCTGAGAAAGAGGACCTTGCCTCTAAAGAACACGAGCAACAGGTATTAATGTTTATATATACGATATCACTTAGAAAACCATGAAATCCTAATAGCTTGATTGTTTGGTTGTTCCTGTATAAGCATTATATATGACCCTGGCCTACTTTCATATCCATCACATTCTAGCTTATTGTTTGTCTAGATACAAGCGCTTCTTGCTCAAAAGACACAGATCGAGAGGGAGAATCTCGAGTTAGGTGACAAGCTTTCTTCCGCCCTTTCTGAATGTATGGCTAAAGATGATATTGTCAATAAGCATGCCAAGACAGCAAAAGAAGCCCTTGCAGGTTCACTGCCTCTACCTTTTTTCCTTCAATATTTGTATTAGTAGCTAGTAAAGTTTAAAAGCTCATAGTCTCATACTCATGACCCGAGTTCAAATATCCTCATCATAAAAAAATGTCGGTGGAAACATGGCAAAATGGGTCACGTAGGTCGACTCATCATGTGTATTGTGATTAATGGAATTCATCTATTCAATTCGTTATCATCTCTCTTACTATATTCAAGTCATTTTCAAGTCCGTTGTTACGGGTTTATTTTAGGTACCGGTCAATTGGGGTCTTTTTGGGTCAATGGATACGGTCAGGTCAGTCAGTGAATTTGGTTTGTTGCTATAAGTCTATAATGATTATTGATTCATTTTAGTCATTTTGAGTTGAAACTGTTTTGCCAGGCCTACTCATGGCTCTTTTCTTTCCAAGAAATAAAAAAATGCAAGTATGTTTCATTAGGTTGCACATATATTCATCTTTACATATACGGAGTATTCAATTATCAATTGGGCTCATTGATCTTTCACTTGTACAGGATGGGAGAAAGCAGAAGCAAAATCATTATCCTTAAAGCAAGAACTGGATGAAGCTGTGAAACAAAGACATATCTGTGAAGAAAGGACACGCCATCTCGATTCCGCACTAAAAGAGTGTATGCAGCAACTAAGATTTGTTCGAGAAGATCAAGAACAGAGGATTCATGATGTCCTGTTAAAGTCTTCAGAGGAACTTGAGGAAACCAAGATGTTTTTTGAAGAGAAATTAGACCAATCGAGCCAAAACATAGCCAAATTGAGCGAGGATAATTCTGAACTCGGCAAAATGCTTATGCTTAAGGAACAACTCATTGAAGATCTAAGTCATCAAATTGCCAAGGCAGAAGAAGATGTGGATGCCTTGTTAACAAGGCTAAAGAATGTGGAGAAAGACAATAATACCCTCAGGTACGAAGTTCGAGTACTCGAGAAAGAAGTTGAAATTCGGAACGAAGAAAAAGAATTCAATCGTCGAACAGCTGATGCAACCCAAAAAAACCACTTAGAGAATGTTAAGAAGATCGCTAAGCTAGAATCGGAATGTCAAAGGCTTCGAGTTCTTGTTCAGAAAAGATTGCCCGGTCCTGCCGCCATGGCAAAGATGAAGAGTGAAGTAGGCATGTTGCCACGGAGAAAATCCAACTTAAATGCCAGTCAATCGGACTACGGAGTCAAAAACCACCTTGAATCGCCCGAGAAAAAGGTCAATCTTTTGAGTGAGAGAATTTTAGCATTGGAGGACGAGAACAATTCATTGCGCGAGGCCCTTCAGAAGCATCTTAACGAGCTTCAAATTTCAAGAAACATGTATGTAAAGACAGCTACAAAGTTATCCCAAGTCGAGGCACAGCTTGCAGAGTTGCCTAAACAAGATCTATCATTGGCTTTAATGTCAGATTTTGGTAGTGATGATAATAAGGGAAGTTGGGCCAGCTCATTGGCATCGCCATGTAAGTCATCAGTTGCAATCTCAGACATTAATCATTTCATGGATGATTTTGCTGAGATGGAGAAGTTAGCTCTGGTCTGTATTGATAATCCCACTGAAAAATCTGCAGTGTCGAAAAGTGAAACCAAAAGATATTCCTTATCAGAAAGTGAAGGAAAAGAGCTGGTTCCAGTTTCCGGGGTTGTTGACATTGAAGTAAAGAGTAAACAACCCTTGGAATCTAGATTAAGAATGTCGTTATCTAAGTTAGTTGAAATTATTGAAGGGATTAATTTGAAATCTGAAGATTTTGATCCGCATAACTTTGTTCGTATTTTTCAGTGGAAAACTTCCGAACTAGGTGATGTTCTGGATAAATTTCTCAGAACATGTGATGAGTTACTGAATGGAAAGTCGGACTTTCAAACATTCACTCAGGTGCTCACATTTGCTTTAGAATGGGTAATAAACCATTGTTTCTCCCTTCAAGATGTGTCTATTATGAAAGACGCAATAAAGAAACAATTTGGATGGGATGAAACCAGGAGTGAAAGTGAAATAGAAGCTAGTTTGCAAGTAGAATTGGAGGCCTTGAGGGAGTCGAAGGCTGTGATAGATGACCAGTTTGAAAGTAATGTGATGATGATCGAAGATCTCAATGTGCAGCTTTTGGCATTCAAATGTAACATGCGTGAAGCCTATCAAAATTTTGTGACCTTAGAAGGTGAATTTCTGAGCAAGGTGAATCAATGTGAAGAGTTGGAGGTCAAATGCCTTGATTTGCAGGTCCAGCTTGAGAGGTACCCATCTGCGATCTAATTTGTGTTGTATTTGAATAACGTATTAGGAAAGACAACGAGGTGTTATTGAATGACCGCACCCATAAGCACTTATCTGAAATGACATGACTCAAACTGACCCATACCAAAAATGACTTGACAATCACACACCTGAAACAAAAGTGAATAACATTAAACAAAGTGACCTAACCAAAGTTTATCTGATAGGTGTCCGATCCAATGACCCGTTTGCCAGATTAATCCCACTAGACTTGTAAACATTAAGTCTCATTTATTCGATGAACCGAACAAAACCTTTGTTGCATTTACAGTCTTTACCGCCTCCATTTCCATTTGCTGTTAATAAATTTTCTGATTGCAGTGTGACAAAGATGGATACCAGTCATCAATCAGGCCATGACAAAAAGAAACTTCACACAGTAAGTTGCAATCACAGCATTCATAACCAAGAAATAACTAGAACTACAATACAGAGTATCTAAACTTCTGTACATTTCAAATCATAAACTTCAGGTTGATGCAACATAATAAGCTTTGTATTTTCGCTTAATTGGAATGTGCAGGAATGGGAGATATCAGCAGCGTCAGAGAAGTTAGCTGAGTGTCAAGAAACCATCTTGCATTTAGGCAAGCAATTAAAAGCAATGACAACTTCACAGCATCTCGTAATTTCCGACAAATCCACAACAAATGTGCCGACTTTGACAGGCCAACGATCCTCTCTATTAGATAAAATGCAGGCCGACGAGGATTATGGACTCGACCAACTTGATCAATCACCAGAAACCAAAGAAATCATAAGTGCCAAGGAATATAATTCAGGGAACAATGCACTAGGATCTTTGGCTATCGTTCCCTACAAGAAACAACAAACTACTACGTCAGGTGGATTGTTTAAGAAGCTTTTATGGAGGAAAAAGAAAAGCAGTAATAAGAAGATGCAACTCGCATTTGCCATCTGAGATTATCGTGTAGTTAAGTTAAGGTTATTGTCTTGAAATGAAATTTATGAAAGGGTTTACTCTTGAGTGCAAAGTTATGTAAATATCAGAGAGGTTTGGAGGGTTGTTTTTAGCTTTAAACTCAAGTGAAACATGTCAGCAAACTTACAGTTTGCTTGTGATAAGAAAGCTATAAGCCTTTGGTCCATTTACAGTACAGTCGCTGTCCTGCTTTGGATTTTTGTAATTGCTCATGGTTGTACGTGTAGCCGTCCGTAGATGTCTGCTAGCTTAACTCACTCGTCATAATTGTGAATCGTGAAGTTATTGAGAGATGATACCTGGGTTTGAAATCATCAAAGTCAAAGTTATTAGACTTCCCTACATCACCAGAATGGGCTGTAAGCTGATGTGATCCGAAATAAGATGGATAGAAAAAGGATAGAAATTGCAGCTGTTCAATTATAATAAATAATAGGCTATCCAAATAATAAAACTAACTTTCAACCCGTGCAATTTGTACGGGTATGAATTTATATTCATTGAAGTCACTGTAAATATATAAAGAAGACTAAGTAATGTACATGGATATTTTAATTTGTATTTCTTTTATATATTGATAATAGAATAAAACACGTGCTAAATTTGCAAGGGATTGAAACTTGCACATGGTTTAAATATGTGATATAAACCCAGAAATTCGGTGTTGTAACATGAAACATAGTATATACGGAGTAGTATATAATAAATGCAATGTATGAGAAATAATAAAAAGCAAACAATATAAATATCGCTATAAAATGGAAATAGTTATCAAATTTGAAAAGGGTTTACAATCAAATTGAAGAAACATAACTATAGAATTAACGAAAATAGTCTAATATCATTCCAAATATTGGAAAATTTCATGGTAGACTACATTAGTTGTTGTATTTGATGTAACCTTATTACTATCACAAATCAAAAGTTTCAAACCTTCTTTTCTTGTAATTCTTCAAACTGCTACGTAAAGCTGTCCATGACTAAAAACTGGTCTTGGAAGGTAGATGCTGACCTGAGATAATGATTGTCCTTGACTCTTGTTTATAGTCATGGCAAAACAGGCCGCGATGGGGAATTGCCTTCTGCTAAAACGTAATGGGAATTTACTGGAGTCCGACGGAGTTAGTGTTAGTCGAGCAATATGCACGTGATCACCTTTATGAATACCTGTTAGAACTGTACATCTAATCACGCGTGACGCTAAATCAGTCACAATTAATCGTGTTCCATTACACAAACCGCGTGATTGATCAATGTTCCCGAGAAGCATCACCATAGCACTGACCTTCAATTTCAATTGATGATTCGGGAGTCCGGAACATTTAATACTATTGAGGGCTTCAGTAGAATGAAGGTCAGGGTCACCCATGCGTCTATCATCGTTAGAAACTTCATCGGAGCTTAGATATATAACCTCATCCTCATCGATTTTCGACAACACATAGTCATTTACCGCTTCAACTGTCTCGTGAGTAGGGGGCGAGGATTGCCCTTTCTTGGAGGTAATCTGGGTTCCACAAATGGTTTTGTAGATCTGGATACGTGACATTTACTATTGATGAAATCGGACATGTTGAATGAGTAATTCGTCTGGGAATTGTAGATCGACTTCCCCGTCATTTTCATCGCCCGCTAAACCATCTCCAATTTCCAAGGTCCACTCTGAGAATTTCCTTATATCGTCAACATTGTCGCTTGTCCTTCCACCTTGCAAACGCATGTTCTTTGTCAGTCTAAGCACCTGCACAAATTCAAATGTTATCATATTTATATATTTAATTTTTAATAACCGTAGTAACTAATAACGTTGGTAGTCATATATATTAGTATGGTAATTAAGGAAGAATATCTTGCAGGAAGGCCACAAATACGATGAACAAAGAGATGCACGCACAACGTCTGCTCTACTTCCTTTGGAGACAACCGGTAGAGTTTGGCAAAAATCTCCCCCGAATACTACCACCTTACCTCCAAACGGTAGTTCAACATTTCTCTCGTTCACAACGCGCATTACATCTTTCAAACTTTTATCTACAGCCTCGAAGCTATGTTTGTGAGTCATAGGTG